>WYDI02033374.1:0-26126 GCA_009867235.2 Psittacus erithacus | reverse complement strand
ATCCACACAGGGTACAATGACCACATCTACCACTCCATATTCTACTCTGACACGAATCATAACTGTGTTTATCACAATACTAATATAAATATGAAATATTCCACTAAGTTAAAATAAATTCTGGTACATAATCTCACATACTGAAAAGAAGGGTTTTTTTTTCACAGTCCTGCAAAATACTCTTTTTAAGACAGATTAAATTAAGGTCAAATTCTGTTTTGAATTTGATAATCCATGTAAAACCTATGTATTAAATACCGCTTGCAACACCTGAAACAGATCCCAACAGTCTTGAATTCATCTTTTAAAGAAAACATCCTTATAAAGATATATTTTATGGCTAATGCAATATCAAATGCTTGCATCTACGTTTACTGTAAGCAAATGACAGAAAATTTATATTTTCCCAACACTATGTATTTTTCAAGCCAATGACACACTCAATTGGCAAGAAATGTTTCTTTTTAATTTGACTTCAGAGGAATTAAATTGATGGGAAAGCATCACTACAGTATATTTTGAAAAATTGGAAAAATATACAGAGATTCATAATTTCAGAGAGAATGTAAATTTAGAATAAAGATATCTCACATCTGCATGGACCTCCAATGTTTGCTGCATTTATATAGCAGCTGCATAATACAGCTGTGTGTGTCAGTGTAGGCTAAGTAAAAAGAGGGAGTGTCGTGGTTTAAGGCCTGCCACGCAGCTCACTCACCCACCCCCTCCCTTCCTCCTTCAGCTCCCAGAGAGATGGGGAGGAGAATAAAGAAGAATACAATTCCCACAGGTTGAGATAAAAACAGTCTATTATATAGGTAGAACACAAGGTATAAGGTATAACACAAATCAGTACTGCTACCACCAATAATAATAATGATAGAGGAAATAACAAGAGAAGAGAATACAACGGCTCACCACTGACCAATACCCAGCCCCACCTCTGCAGAATCTCCAGTCCTTCCGGGTAACTGCCCCCAGTTACGTCCTGAGCATGATGTGCTGTGGTATGAAGTACCTTTTTGGCTAGTTTGGGTCAGGTGTCCTGTCTCTGCTTCCTCTGCTTCCTCCCGGCTTCCCCTCCTCCCTGGCAGAGCATGAGGCTCAGAAAGTCCTTGATCAGACTAAACATTCTAAGCAGTAGCTAAAAACATTGGTGTTATCAACGCTGTTCCCATACCGAAAGTCAAAAACGCAGCACTGCACCAGCTACTAAGGAGGAGAAAAATGTCTGCTACTGCTGAACCCATGACAAGGGGAGATCAGAACAAGAAGAGATGAGACAGGAAAATGGCATGGAAAACGTGAGGGAAACGGATATAGAGTGAAGTAGTACAAGGGTCCTATTTTCCTTCAGAGTGCTATAGAATTAAGATGACTCAAGAGTGAAGTAGAACAAGGGTCCTATTTTCCTTCAGAGTGCTATAGAATTAAGATGACTTAAAGACCATGCGGTTAGAAATGTTGAATACTTACAAATCTCCAGATCTTATGATCTCAGATTATTGGCTGAAAAAGACTTTGGAGAAGATCTTAATATAGTAGTCAGTAACAAGGTAAATATGAGGTTCCGAAATGTTAAGCTGTGGAAACAGACTCTCAAAATATATAAGAAATGGTGTCTATAGCAGATATAGGAAGATGTATTTGTCACCACGCCTGACGTTAGCAAAACTTCGTGTGGAACAGTGTGTTCAGTTATGGGTACTCATTTGCAAGACAGCAAACTCCAACTGGAAATCATCTATTACAAACAGTTGAATGGAAATTTGGAGTTAGAGGAATCAGAAAACTTTAAATTTTAAATAAAATAAGAATGACATGACTGTTTATGACTATATCAATGTATGTATAAACGGGGAGACCTTTATTTCTGATCAATTCCTGGTTTTTTTAAAGGTTTGTTTGGTTCTTTTTTTATTCTTTATTAACAAACTGGGAAGATACTCACAAATCCAATAGTACATGAGACAGGAAATCACATAAAGAAATGGTCTAAAAGTTTGCTCAACCAAACACATTGAAGAAAATGCAATTCTATTTCTGTTTGTCAATAATGCTAGAAAAATGTATTGAATTTTATATATATATGTATATATGAAACTTACATCAAACTTTTCACTGACAGTAATGGCAGTGTTCTCATCCTTCTTTACACACATTCTGTGATACATGGTGACTGCTAAAATCTTATTCTTGTAACTGAAGTGAATGGCAATATGAGCTTTAAAACTATGAATACTCTAAAGAATCTGACATATCTAGGGATAAATGATGGGAACACCTGAGGATGGAAGCTCAGTGCAGACTTTTGACACTCTGGGGCTTAGTCTCAATAATTTAATTTTCCATCTGCAAATGATGATATCAAATCTGCATGACTTCATGAGGCACATGAATAAGAAAATTATTTATCTGCAATATGATAATGACTCTCCGAGTCAGGTACATATGAAAATGTTTAATTTTCTTTCAGTGCAAGGCTTAGAGGTTCAGCTGTAAATAAGGCAAGAATTTAATTAAGAGGATAAAAAAGGACATTGATTAGTTGTGACCCATGAGGGAAGCAGCATCCATTCTATATATTGATTGAGGAAAGGGTCTAATGTTAAAAAAACCAACAAACCACAAAAACGGTCAGTCATGTAATTAAATATTGCATCATCATACTTGTACACCAAGACAAATTTTGTATTTTTTTTATTACTATTTTTCAAATGAATTTTTTCTTTCAACCTAAACATTCATTGTCATGATTTTAAGGAAAAAGAAATGCAAGATTATATTTGTCAAGAGATAGACTCCTGCATTTTTTACATTTGACTCTAACATAGCAGAAATGTTTCACTTATGGTCCCCCAAAGCCCGAGAAAGGCAAAAGCTAGAGACAGGTAGAATTTTTGAAGAAGTTCAGACCATAATTCATTTGCTCCTCCCTTCCTTTAAATCAGTAATTAACTATAAACCCTCTCACAAAGTCATGAGACATGCTGGTTTGTAACTCAGCCTAGACATGATGAGAGGCTGGAAAGAGGCTTTGATAGATCATGTTTTGGGAAAAGAGGTGGTTATGGAGGTGGCTTTCAGCAATGTTGTACTTTCTTTGAAGACCAAGCCCTGACAGTTGGCACTCAGAGCACTATAGTGTCTTGTGAAGATAAAAAACACGGACTTCCACAGAGTTTCATGCCAAAAACTTTACTGACAGAGATCTCTTTACTATTGGAGCTCCCTTCTGGTTGGTTCACAGTTTATATAGACTACACCTTTTGTTCTCGCACTACTAACAGGATTGGCTGGATTTGAGCATCGCCACCCTCCGATTGGCCACTATGTGTTACCCTCTGGATGGCCGCTCCCCTCTATGTTCAGGCCAAGCCCAGGGTGCTGTGGCCAATTCCAGGATGTTCGAGCCCAGAATGTTCTGGCCGATCCCAGGATGTTTGGCCTAGCCCAAAACCCTTTACACCAATGTCCTGGGTTCAACTGAACCCAGGACAACCAACAGCATCTCTTATTTCATGACTCCATATGCAGTGAAAGATGATAATTGAAGGTAAAAGTCACATTAACATTATATGAGGTAGCTGTGAAAGAACATGAGACGAGATCAATTGTGTATTCTACCCGTGGTGAGGGACTCATCAGGTTTCCTGTGCTCATGATAAGCTTTAGTGGCAGGAATCCAAAAAAGATCCTTTAAGCTTGTGATTCTGAGCATTACAAAGCCTGAGCTATGGCATTCAGCTCTGCCAATAAAGTACACAGCAGCGACTGACATCCAGAGAAACCTAGATACAAAAACACAAAGGAGTTAGGCATCAGCTAGATTAGAATTTAGTACTTCCACAACAGAGAGTTTATTCTGGAAGCTGTGGGTGCCAAAGATGTCACAAACATAAGCAAATGATGTAGCACTCCTTTGAAAGGTACTCTACTGCTTCGCCTCAGCTAAATGGCAATTGGATTACAGATCCTCAAGGAATTTCTTACACATACTAACCATAGGGGAATGATTTGCAGTTCCTTCCTTTTATTATCAGAGCAATGTTTAGGAATAATTTCTGTAATTTTAAAACCAGAAACAGTTAACACAGTATTTTGCAGTCTTTTCCCTGAGGAATTTAAGCACAAAAAGACTCAACACTCCTTTTTTGAAGATTTGCATTTTTTGAAGATTTTTTGAAGGCATGCATTGCCCTGCGGATACCTTGGCCATAGTTTAATTTTTGTTGTTTCCTGTATATTATTGAGTTAGCTATCTGCAGGTTGGATCTGGGAACCTTTTTCTGGTCTTAGTCCAAATATGCTTCTTGATATCCTGGTCAGACCTCAAACATTGTTTTAAATCATATTCCCAGGGAAATTCTGGTTGTTTCTCTCACCTCGACTTTCACTTCACAACTTCATAGTGCAGGTGATGCTACATTTGTTAAAATATTACTGTGGTAGAAGAGGGGATTTATTATGAACCTTGGCTTCTACCTGCTCATCCTCACAAGCCTGGCATGAAAGGGAGCTGTTGAGATGACCAGGACAGACTATACACAAATATAGTTCATCTGCTGCTTATAAGTAGCAGAGTCATGTGAATTCCTGCACCAGAAGAGGATTGTGATAGAAATTGCCTATCAAAATCAGAAATAGTAATTTTGACCTTTTTTTCAAGGGAACTGAAGAGTCAACTGGGGTTGCTGCTGTAGTTATAAGATTACTTACAATAAAGCAAGTAATAATAAAGCAGGAAAGACAAATAATATTAAGTTAAATAGCATGAGTGGTATAAATTACTAACAAGATATGGAACAAAAATGGCTAAGCATCACACTCAGACTGTTTAACTTGGCAGTCATAACATTTATGTTTAAGAGAACTGTAAGCAATTCAGACCACCTGCTCTTGAGATTTTTCTAAACATTAGCTCCTACATAGCCAAGAGAGAAGTAGTTACAGTAATCCACTTTGACAGTGCAAACATTATTTCATAAAATTAAGCTTATATAAAAAAGAGAAAAAGGTACACACCCCCTCACACCACCCCCACTTTCTCTCTCCCCTTCTCCTCCAAAATCATGAGCTGGGAGGAAGAAAAAGTAAACGTCTCCTTGGTTATGGAATTATTCAGTTATCTTAGATGCAAGAGATTTTTGTATGGCAGGAATTTTTTTTGTAGGGCTGTAGAGGAAAGGTTAAAACAAGTGAATGCAATTCTTCTAGTAATGTTGTATTTGTAACTTTAAGACTAGTTGGTTGGAAGAATTACAATAGAGGAAATCAGAAAAAGAAAATCTGTCTCAACTGAACTGCACTTGCTGATTCCAGGCCAACAGGTCAGCCAGATAAATAGGAAAAGTTTAGAACAGAAGGAAATAAATAGATCACGGACATGTTTCTTGTCTTTAGAACATTTTTTTTCTTTTTAATTTGAAAAAACCTTGAGTGTTTTCTTGAGTGCTTTCTTGAACACATTTCTCTTGAGACAGCTTAATGAACTTGTTGCAGAGGTGCCTTCCACTGTATTACAAGAAACCTGGCTTCAAACAGCTCTCCCACCATGTAGTTATTGGAATTTCAGAAAAATATAGAAGCAGCAGAGCCAGCTTCATTTATAGACAGGGAAGTAATACATCTTGCACTTCCTTCTGCACCTTACTGATATGCAGAATTTATTGGCTTATTTTGCCCCCTTTTCAATTTCTTCACTGCAAAATTAAACTCCAAGAAGAAAACCAACCTATCTTAATAGCACAGGACATTACGATTTTGATTAAGATGCCAGACAGAAGATGAAAATAAAGATATTCTCTACCTTACTCAGGTTTAGACACAAATATAATTTCAATTTATTTAAATCAGAATAAGTCACTTAACTTGCTTAGGAATTTTTGATTAAAGCATTAGTCATTGTTCTGCCTCTTTATGCACTTGTATATACCCCTGAAAATCTGTTCTAAAATCTTGATGGAGACTTATTACTGGTGATCTTTCACAACTGCTGAGGATGTGTAAATCCTTTTGACTACAGCAGTAGTGACTAGCAATGAAAGATATAATCACAGAATAATGATGACAATCAGTGAGCTTCTTATTTGGCAAACAGGCTAAACCAATGACTGTCCTGTGGTCACAGACCCAAAACATAGTACTGCATGAGCCTCACTCAAGAAAATTAATTCTATTCCAGACAAAACCAGCACACCCTTGTGCAGGCAGAACTGAGCATTTCATCTTCTTTATCTAAACTTTCCACAAAGATCAAGATAGTTCCGAATGTATGACCTTCAGAAACCCTGCCAGAGAAAACTCAGTATCTTAGGAAATTTATGGGTGGTATGTATCTAAACACTGCTAGGAGTAGTGGTACCATCTTCGTAAGAGCTCAGATGTGTCTGGCTTTCAATAAGTCTTATGATAATAAGACACTTCTGCATTTCTGCAGAGGCTTTTAAAATATCATTCCTTTCAAAAATCTTTTCTTTGCTCCTGAAACTACACCTCTTATTTAGATGCTTGAATATATTAAAGGATTATTTTCTTGAGTGGGGTTTACAAGGTCAGCTTCTACCATCTGTCTCACATCTATCCTCCACAAAACTATTTGTGCCGTTGCATTCGTCCTTGTAAATTACCTGGTTCACAGTCATGCCTTATCAGAAATTTAGTGCGTCTAAAGTGTCGGGAGATGCTGCTATAGGCAATATCAGCATTTCTAAATTTTATTGGGTGAACAGTATCTGTTACTGAAAATGTTCTACCTGTAAAGTATTTATCCATCTTAGGAAGCAATCCACATGCTGGATGGCTGCCTCAGGTAACCGGTAACAATATTGTATTTCCAGCGTAAGCTTTTTATTTCTTTGCATCACGAGCATCTTTATTATGTCTGCCAGCTGATGCAGTGAGATCTAATGCATTTTTTTTTCAGCAGTAAAAACAAAGATTCAGAAGCTACTTATGCTATGAATGAAATGGTGAATGCATCATTTTTTAAAAGCTATTTATTCATATGTTTCAACTATTCTTTATATATAGAAATCTTTGTTGTGTAATACATAATGAATAGGCTTCTAGGAGTCCTATGTATTACACAGCTGTGCAGTGAAAGAACTGGGGAAGGGATTTTGTTTGCAACTTCCCATTTTTATGCATAGGCCGATCCACTACATAAAAACATTTAAAAATTATATATAAAAGTTTGCACTGCTACATTTTAACATAAAATTGCTAACTGAAGTTACATAGATGTAAAAACGGGAGCATAGAAGGCTCTCTTGAATTACAAAGAAGCCTTGCTTCACAGAGCTTTTCAGTGGGATGACCAGACAAATATAAGAAGTTTGAGAACTTTTAAAACATGGCTTTTTTTCGGCAGGTTTTGCAGAGGCAAGACATACAGATGGCACTAGAAAAAACACAATGATGAATGAAGCCTTTAGTATGCAATATTCATCACATTATCAGATATTGCAAGTTTTGCCAACACCTGGCAATCAACAAATTATTCTTGCAGTAGAGCCATTAAATGGACTAAATAGAAACTGTGGGATACCTGTGAACAAGGTCTTCAGCTGAGAAGAACGTCTGGTTTTCTTTTCTTCCAAGATTTATAAATCATGGCACACAAACTCACAAGAATATGAATTTTGAAAGGAAATGCTTAAAAATATTATTTAATACAATAATTAACTGAAAAGAAAATAAAATTTCAGGAGAAAAAAGCAGTTATTACAAGAAAATGTTTCAGGTGAATACCTCTGAGCACACAAATGGGAAGTAAGTGTCCAGTTCTCACTGGTTTATATTTATGTTCCTTGAAAAAGAAAGTTACTTTGACTTTCCTCATTAATTTTTCTATTGTAATTTATATAAGTATAATACTTTGTAAAAGTATTTCTATGAAATGCAAAACAGTAAAGAAGCTTTGGTACTGATATGAAAATGTTTTTTACAGTTTTCAACTCTTATGTCACACAAAATATTTTAATTTCATATTTCAGTCTATCATCACTGTCATTTTGTTTCAAAAAAATAACTGAATATTATTTAGACCTCTTTTTATGCAATGTTATTTAAAATATTGTGGATGCTCCCTAGAAAGAAAAAAAATATGATTAAAAGTAATAACATATCATATTGTTCAGTTTATTGTAGTTTCAAAGTATATAGAATAATTCCTGTGGACAAAACTACTGAATGTTGTAGATTCTCTCAGTGTCTTATAACTGGATGTGAATTTTAGCTGTCAGAACTTTATCAAGATACCAATTTTCCATTACAGAAAAAGAAATGATACTATTGAGTAACAAGTTGTATTTCAGTTTGTAGACACTGTGCAGACAGCAATCTGCTTTCCATTGTATGAGTCCACCCAGAGTTCCAGACATGTGTTGTCAGAAAAATTGTCATTTCATGGTCTGCCCAACTTTAAACAATCATTACCACCACCCCCAAAAATATGCCAGCAAGGCAATTTGAAGAAGTTAATGATGTGGTTGTGCTTTCCTTTTTAGTGTCCTTCCAGCTGACTGGGGGAAATGGAACAAGCATATTCTGTTACTAATGCATTTTCCCACTTTAAATTTATCTACTTGAAGAAGACAATAAACTTGTCTTTTTCTTAGTAAACATATTTAATTAATACTTCTGAATTATTTTATTCAGTTTATGTCCCGCTATCCTTCCCTTTTTCTTAGCCACAGCTTTCTTGGTGGAAGGAAGCCTACAGATCTTGTCAAATGTTTAGCTTTTAAGCTCTTTAAGGTGTAAACTGTGAGACACGAATGCACTGGAATCTTGAATCTGAAAGGGGATAAATTTGGCCCAGAAATAGAATAAGAATAATCTGAATTGACATTGTACCGTGGCTGTTGATTTTAGCTTCTCATTCTGGTTAGAGAATGCAGTAAAAGGAATACTCTATTACACATAATACAAAGGTGTGTTATTCCATACCTCACTGTTAATCTAAGGTTTTCTTAATTTCTTTTTTTAAATTAACATAATTGTTTTGAGGACTGCTTTGTTCTCAATAAAATAAATATCCAGTCCCTTTATATGTGAGCAGCCATTAGGTTTCTATTTCTCTTCTATTTCAACTAACCATGTTGTAACTGAAATCAATTGAATAATTCGCATACTTAAAATTTCATCCTATCTATTAGCTACTTTAATTTAAGACAGGCACCCTTTATAGACAAGTGGTTTATTTCACTTTTGGTCAAAATGAATCAACCTCTAAATGTCAAATCTCTCAATTGATTATTAAAGAAATTTAGATTAAAAACTAAGGAAAAATATCTAAACTTCTGAGGTCTCACACAACATGGATTGTATCACACAATAAAACTTTAGGATAGAGGTTGAGCTTAAAAAAAATAAAAAACTTTAAAAATTAGCAATATACTAAGAAAGAAAAGTACTCAGATATTGTCTAACAATATCGTCATAAGGAACCATCATATATCTTATTTCAGTAATTTAATTCAGCTTTATAAATTCAGTTCAAGGCAGCAAATTAGGAACATAATATATCTACGTGCTTTCAAGTACATTGTTATGATTAGACCATTAGGCAGGCAGAATTTTTCTTCTTGACAGGGCAATCATGCAGGATTATTTTAAATAGTCTAAAAGAAATATTTCCTTTTACAAAAGAGTAAGAAAAGTAATAGTGGGTATAGATAACATAAAGAGGAATTTAGAATTCCAGCTAGGTGCTTCTAGTTCTCTCTTGTCAATTGCAATAACAAAAAAATTACACAAAAAATAATTTATTCTGAATCAGATATGGTTACAAAAATTTTGCCGTTGTTGTGGTTTAATCCTAGGTGGCAACAAAAATTACCTTGTAACCACCGTTTCCCTCCGACCCTTGGTGGGATGGGGAGAAGAGTGAGAAAAAGGTACAACCATGGGTTAATTTTAGTGTAATACTTGTAAAAAAAAAAAAAAAAAAAAAATTATTATTATGATGATCATTATTACAATTATTGATGAGGAAAAAAAAGAGAGAGGAATAAAAGCCAAAAAATATGAGTGATGCACAATGTAATTGCTCATCACCCCCTGACTGATACCTAGACCGACTCAAGAAAAGATTGACTCCTTTCAGGTAACTCCTCAGTTTCTATACTGGGCATGACTTGCTGTGGCATGCTACACCCCTTTGGCTAGTTTGGGTCAGGTGTCCTGTCTGTTTCCTCCTGCCTTCTTGTGCCTTTCTTCACCGACAAAGCACAGGAAACTGAGAAGTCCTTGACTCTATCCAAGCTGACACCAGGACAGACACCTGCTTCAAGTGGGCTATGTAACAAATGCCAAAAAATGAAATTATGTTTGAATTTATGTAGCTGCTCAGGAAATCTGCACAGGTTACTAATTCTCAAGATGTTATTATTAATTTTCAAGGTTAAGAATTCATCACTACCTTCATATTGTGCTACTGCTCACTTGGAAGAATTTTATCTCCCTCTGCAGCATCTGGTGCTAACTGTTGCTAGACAGATAATTGGACTGGTATGGCATTGGTTTGTTCTGCTTTAACCACCTATATGTTTAGGTACCATTGGCTGAGATACGCAAGTAATCATTTCAGGAAAACAGTTTAAGAAAAGGATTGTTGCATTTCTAACTGAAATGAACTTATTGTAAAAAGACAGTTCAAATAAATATGCTGTGTTTCCTACTAGTTACCCTAATTTGACTGAAAAGTGAGAATAGCCTGGTGTATTATTTAAATAATGAGAGCAGCTTTAATAATAAACAATACGGCAGCACATTTAATTTGTTTCTGTGGATCATTAAAATCACCATACACCACCTGGTGTTCATTTCAATCAAGTCTGAAAATCCTCCACCTACTTTCTTTGACATTTTATTTATACAGTCCACTGACTCTTAAATTTTAGAAGATCAGTCACTGAGGTATTGATTTAAAAGAGGCATAAAAATGAAACCCAAATGAACACATCTGACTTGTTCATAATGCATGGTCAGTTTTGGGGAAGAGAAATTGTGAAATAACGTGGCGTTGGAGAAACAGTTGGACTGTGACTTGAATAAAACAGATTATGCTAGCAGCAAATCAATAATAGAGCCGAGTGTTCCATTTCATGCCTTTTGCAACAGACAGATGCAGAAAGGTAGTGTGGATGATACAGTCCCATCAACATTCCATTTTCTAAGCCGGCAAGAAAATAAAAATGCATGCAAGCTCCAAAAGAAAATGGCATGTTTATATATGGAGCTGCAATAGTTATCTATCCTCAAAACCAAGTTCCATTTGGAATTGTATACTGCTGCCCACTACATTTGATGAAGATGTATTTTCACAGCAGGAAGACTGTACAAGTACTAGAATAGTTGCCAGAATTAATTACCTACACATAATAAAAAATGACCTGCTTTACGAGCAGACTACATTTCTTTATTAAACTGGGAAAAAGTCTGGCTGATTTTTCTTCATTATGTTCTGCCTCTTTTTCTTTACTGCCACCCTTCTGCTTTAAAATTTTGTACCAAGACAAGATCTGGACAGAATTTTATGCAGAAAGTAAGAGATAAGTTGGAAATGAGTCAATAAAACCTGAACATAACCGCTTAGAACACATGATGCATTTCTGTCCTAAA
The DNA here is from genome assembly GCA_009867235.2 of Psittacus erithacus. Taxonomy (NCBI): domain Eukaryota; kingdom Metazoa; phylum Chordata; class Aves; order Psittaciformes; family Psittacidae; genus Psittacus; species Psittacus erithacus. The sequence continues at coordinate 14,498 of WYDI02033374.1, read as the reverse complement.
GAACTTCATCCATTCCATCTCCATAAGTGTGGTGAAATAATCCTGTGTGTTCTGACAAAAAGAAGAAAAAGAAAAAGGCTTGCTGTGATTTAAGTTTGTGGCTGCCTTTAAAATGGCTGTATATGAGGTAAATAAAAATGTTCATACGTGACTAAAAGCACATCTACTATAAGTGATATTAATTTATTATTAAAAGCATAACAATCTGAATAAAGAGGCAAGCACCTCTGTGTATGGATTGTTTGGGTTTTTTTATGGAACAAGTTTTCCTATGTGGCCTAGCGTATTGCAGAGAAATTAGCAATAACATACTCCTAACAAAAGTGTACCTAACAGTTTGAGAAGGGTTCAACGGTTAGCTTTTTAAAGGGAAAAGCTGACTTATTTGTGTGTTTTTTCTTTTTTTTTGTTTCTAAATTTTGTTAAGTTAACAAAAATATCCACAAAATTTGTAAGATAAAGAGTATTTTTGGTCTTGAACAAAGGAGTGAAGCAATCTCCTGAAATTCTCTGTACTCCAGGGTTTTCCTTAAAATAGAGTGTGGGCATATGGGAAACCTTTACTGCAAAAATGAATCTGAGATAAGCTTGCAGGATCTCGGCTAAAACATGCTTTAGAGACTAAGTGAGGAATGAGAAAAATATGCAAAAATATTTCAAGAAGAAAAATTCAAGAAATTTCTGGGGTTTGCTGTTTTGGGTTGGGTGGCTTTTTTGTTTTATTTGCTACTTTTTTTTTGGGGGGGGGAGAGGGTTGTGTGTGTGTATGTGTGTGTGTGTCTATTTTTCCACAAAGCAATAGGACAGGAAGGAAAAATTCTCAATTAGCAGAAATAATGGGTGGGATTGGACAGCTTGGTACACAATCTAATTTTATTCTGACTCAAAGCAGCAACATCTGCAGAATATCTTTGGTATCAGAGATATTTTCTCTCAGAGACTTATAATCTTGGCCATGAAAGGAAAAATCCTCAACTGACATAAAACTCCACTTCAGATAAAATGATGGGAATTAGGCCTGTAACATTCCATTTTAAAAACTTGGTCTTCAGTTCAATTTTTTCCTGATTCTACAAAATATCACAGCAGTGCTTGTCTTTAGGAAAACACAAACCAAGACATTAAAACTTTGTTAGGTTACTGTTTTGGCAATAAGTTGTGATTTACAGTATTTATAACAAGAATAAGTTAAGAATTCCCACTAAATTATAGACATTTTTCATACAATAGACAAACATTGACAAATTTCTTTATAACATGGGTGAAAAAGGTCACTTCTGAGCAACATATATAACTAATATAACAACTTAAAATGTCCATAGTTCAGTAATTTAAGTTGTACTTTTCTAAACTGAAACTTTTCAAAGGGAAAGCAAGAGGCTGTTCCTGTAAAATTAAGGATTTCAGCTGAAATGGAAGAGAAATCCCAAAGTCAAGGATCTTTCCTTGAGACTTTTCTATTGCAACTCTGCTGTTAAGCACGAATAATCTCTGCTTGAACATAACTAGTATAAAAAAGCAGTATTATACAAGAAGACAATATTTCAAAGTAATATTCATGGAGTTTAGAATAATCAGGCAATTATGTAAATAGTAAGAAGCATGCTTATCATGGCCCTAGTCATGTTGTTGATTGTTTTTTTAACCATAAGCTGTCATGCCTGTCAGGTTTTACATTCTTCAGCGGGAACAGGTATTTCTCTTATAAAGCAGCTAATGGAATTCCAATGGTACATATATTAACAAACAATCAAACAAACCTCCTACAAACATATTTAAAAAGCCAACACTCAAGCTGCCAAAGTTTCAAACACAAAAAAAAAAAAAAAAGAGAAGGAAATGGCAAACTTAAACCCCACTCCTTCAAAAAATGAAACCCCGAAGCCCCACCCAATACTTTTGGATTGTATTCTGTTTGTATGCAGTGACGTGAGAGATTTAGAAAATTGCAGCTCTCTACTAAAATCTACTGGCAAATGTTCCGCAACACATGATGGGGCTTATCTGTGTGATTGCAAAATACCATTCTATTTCTTCTCAGTTCAAGACCTGAGATCATGCCTTCAGATTTTCATTCCCATACTTCCAAAATCATGACTTTTGAAAGTCATCAGTATTTTGGATTACACAGGGAACTGCTAACATTTAATTAATTTTATTTTTTTTTTTGCTACCATTATTCAGAATTTTATCACACAGATACTATATACAGTGCAGAATTATTCATTTCCTTACTGGCTTTTCCAGTTCTTATTTCTTAGTAAACACCTGTGTACGTTTTGTTTTTTTTTCCAATACTTTCCTGGAGTCCACAATTCTCAAAGTACTTATACTTTATAGCACTTAATATGCTCACAGCAGACTTCTTATCACTGTTACTTCCCATTCTGAATTAAAAGAACCGGGGCAAATTGTATAGAAGTCTCACCTAGTATAAAGTCAGCTTCTGTTAAGACACACTCTTGGATAAGCATCCAAGTGGTTACGTGCCAGGTACAGGAAGATGCCTGTTTTTTTGCTGCTGCTTACAAAATAATAAATAAATAAATAATAAAGTAGCCCAAGGCAGGTCGTATGCTTGAAGCTTAAAAAAACTGCAACTGAAAACAGAGTTTTGTAATGGGAATGTGTCAGACAAACATGACTGCAGGCATCACTATCTGGTTCCCCTACAAGAATAAGAACATAAATGAAAGCTGTTACTTCAATTTCCATCTAAAGCCCATTCCCTAGCGAATAAAATTATATAACATCACTTATTATTTTTTCTTCAGTCAGAACTCAGTACAACAACCTGGCTGACATAGTCTGCGTTATTAAATTTGACAGTTTGTAAGGGCTGTCAGTGCGTAAGCCCTATATTTGCTCACAGCTCTCTGCTGGAAAGGGAAAAAGGTCCTAGGCAGCCCCAGCCTGAGAAGTGGGGGCAAAACGGCAATGAAGCGCTAATCATACTTTGGTAGCATGTGGAAGATGTGCCATTTTTCAGGAACTCTTTGTGGCCCTACTGTCTTTTCTTCTGCCTACTTCTATGAATTATGACCTATATATTGTTCTGTGAAAGCAAGATAACGCAGAAGACACTGTATAGCTGCTTTTCCTGTGAGCTGTGTAAACTTCAGGTAATTACAGCAATAGGGGTAAAAATTCCCTGTGGGCCCTGTAGGATCTTTGAAAGTAATTATACTGATACTGTGATAGAGGTTTTGAGTTACTTTTATATTTGAACTGTTGCCATGATTTTTAATAACAAACATGACTAACCACTGTGACTTCTGATAAGTGAACTAAATAAAAAGGAACATTAGAGAATACATAATAATGTTCTTATAGAAGTTCTGAAACTGTCTTTATCATCTCCATCTTGTTCCAGCAGGTAAATCTTGTCCCATCATTGCAACAATTTCCATCATACTTATGCTCTGCATATCTTTTTTTTTTTACCCTGAGTATGTCATGATATTATAATTTCTGTAGTTTTGATCATATTCATTGGTTACATCTACTTAAAGCATATTTAAAAATGAAGATGTACTACAACATTTTCTTTTTTACTGTTGAATATTTTTGCTGTTAATGTAGCATTTCTTTTATTTCTTAAACATATAAAAAATACATACTTAAATACTTTCAAAAGGTGTTTTAATAGAGCTAATTTAGAAAATATATGCAGATACAATACTACAATCAAAAGACTGGACACAAATCAGTTTGCCCATTTATATATTATTCATTTTATATATTCTGTAATTTTTTTCTGATTGCATTTACTTCTGCTGGTGTGAATGACTATCTGACATTCAGGGAAACACATCAAAAAGTTAAGTAAATACTGTTCAGAAGGCCTTTAGTCATTAATAAACTGTTTCCTTCTGCTTTTCCTGCTGACAGGAGAAGTAGCAATGTCAACAGAAAGGAGAAGAGTGCTAAGAATAGAACTGAAGTCATTGTGAGTTATACTTCTCAAACATGTAAATGAAAAATGGATTGACTATATTGAAATTCAATGCAGTACCTAAATAACATGTAACTTCTTTGAATTTCAAGGATATCCCTGATGGTAGGATGAAGGTGCAAGTATTTTTTGCATGGACAGGAGGAGTTAATGTTACAAGAATAAAAAAGCAACAACTTCCATGAGTTCATAATTCTGAATAAGGTACTTTAACCACTGTGTGAGTGAAAAGTGCACAAGAGAGAGGGAAATATACTTGGAAGGCAGGAGCAGACTGAATGAGACCAGAAAAGAATGTAAAAGAGGGACGTGTTTGAGGAGGGGAAAAGAAAAATCCATTAACTAGTGAAACAGAAGTAGTAAAGGTTTCAGATGAGAAAGGCCTTGAGCTGTAACACTCTGTAGCACATCTGTTGAAGTCTTAAACTCTATTTTCTGCAAATGAATCTACCAAAACAAAAGATAGGGGAATGACAGACAGGTATGCAAAAGTCCAGAAAGAGGGGGAAGGCAACCAAAAAACTTAAGAAAACAGTATTTCTTATAATCTCAACCCATCCCGGATTTGCCACCTTGAACCATTTCCTAGAGACATGTGGCAAAGTCCTTTGTGCTGGGTTCAGCAGTAGCAGTCATTTTTCTCCTCCTTAGTAGCTGGTGAAGTGCTCTGTTTTTGACTTTCGGCCTGGGAACAGTGCTGATAATACCGATGTTTTTAGTTACTGCTCAAATGTTTAAACTGACCAAGGGCTTTCTGAGCCTCATGCTTGGCCATGGAGGAGGGGAAGTCAGAAGGAAGAGGAGAAAGGACACCTGACCCAGACTAGCCAAAGAGGTATTCCATACCACAGCACATCATGCCCAGGATGGAAACTAGGAGTCACCTGGAAGGCTTAGATCACTGCTTGGTCGGGCTCGGTGGTGAGTGGTTGAATTCTCTTCCCTTGTTATTTCCCTTGTCATTGTTATTATTGGTGGTAGCAGCAGTGGTTTGTGTTATACCTTAGTTACTGAACTGTTCTTACCTCAACCTGTGGAAGTTGTATTCTTTTGATTCTCCTCTCCATCCCTCCGGGAGCTGAGGGAGGAAGGTGGGGGAGTGAGCGAGAGACTGCGTGGCTGATTTACAGCTGGGCTTAAACCATGACATCCTTTTTTCTGTAAGACAAGATAGATGTCTTTTCTACCAAAAAACAGGTGAGAGGCTGTTATGCAAGGCCTCAACAGTGAGAGTATTCAGTCCTTACAGCCTTTAAAGCTTACTGCTGCATACAGTGCTGAACAATCCACCTACATTCTACTTTGCTCAGAAAAGACCTCAGCAGAAGAGAGGATTCAGCCCAGCATCTATGCTGAATGGTTAGTGGCTGGAGAATCCCACATCGTGTGGGAAACCTGTGACTTCTGGTAATAGAAGAGAAGATTCTTCTTTGTCTGCTGATTTGCATCAGAGAAACAGATTTACACATAGCCACTGAGAAGCAGCAGGTAGCAGGGGCTGGATCTGCCTTTTGCAGGGAGTGGAAACAAGCGTGTTCTTGTCTGAGCTGTTGTCTCAAAAAAATTCACTGTGCAGGCCTGAAGGGTATACTCACATTGCAAAGCCCTGTAGCGACAGGCGAGAGGTGAACCAGCAGGTGAAAAGGTGCACTGGAAGCCACAGACCCAACCCTGCATGTAGGCAGTTCAGGATTTTGATTGCTCAAGGTTGACCCAGGAGATGACAGACTTGTTCGGTAACATCCTGAATGACCAAGCAGCCTTTTTCAAGGAGGTCACTGTTTGCTCCACAGAGAGGCCTAGAAAAAGTGGCCTAACCAAAGCTCATCTCCCCTTCCGCCTGGTTGGCTAGCCGCGACCAACGGGCATCTTCTGTTGCGGTCGGTCAAAGATAGAGACAAAGGCATACACCTGCCTCTAAAGGTGTGTCCAGATTGACACTCACATGCTGGAACATCAGAACCATGCTTGATACAGCGGACAGTGGGAGTGCTGAGTGTCGTTCTGCTCTAATTGCTTGCGAACTGTCACGACTTAACATCAACATTGCTGCTCTCAGTGAAGTTCTCCTTCATGAGGAAGGTAGCCTTAAAGTACATGGTGCTGGCTATACATTCTGTTGGTCAGGCAAATCCAAAACCAAAAGTCATCTTTCTGGAGCTGGCTTCATGATTAAAAACTCCATTGCATCTAAACTTGAAAATTTGCTGACAGGTCATTCCGATCGCATTATCTCCTTATGTCTCCCACTACACAACAAGAAACATGTTGTTTTCTTCAGCATTTATGCCCCAACTCTGCAAGCTGACCCTGCAGAAAGAGATAAATTTTACACCTATCTGCGTTGCCTCACTCAAAAGGTTCCTGCAGATGATAAGAACATAATCCTTGGTGACTTCAACGCCCAAGTAGGTAAGAACTTTGAAGCCTGGAAGAGAGTACTAGGCAAGCATGGTGTTGGAAGCTGCAATGACAACGGACACCTCTTGCCCGAGTTTTGTGCAGAGTAGCAGCTTACCATCACCAACACTATTTTTCCAGCAGAAAGACAGCCTGAAGACAGCCTGGATGTATCCTCCATCTAAACACTGGCACCTCATTGACTATGTCTTTGTGTGCCAGAGAAATGTTCACGATGCCCATCACATCCGAGTGATGCCTAGTGCAGAATTTCAAACCGACCAAGGCCTTGTGCGTTCCAAACTTAACCTCCACTTTAAGCCCAAATCTAAAAGGGGTGGCATTCCAAGGAGGAGGCTCAAAGTTAGCAATCTTCAAACAACTGCAGTGAGAGACAGCTTCCAAGCAAACCTTCAAACTAGGCTTGAAGACTATCCCATAGACTCTTCTGAAGCGCTTTGGCACCATATTAAAAATAGTATCCTGCAGTCCTCCGAAGAATCCTTAGGGTTCTCCTCAAAAAAAAAACAAAGACTGGTTTGATGAAAACAATCAGGAGGTCCAGAAATTGCTGACAAAGAAGAGATCTGCTCAGCAAGCACACCTCGCTCAGCCATCCTGTCATGTAAGAAAAGCAGCCTTTCGTCTTGCATGCAGTAAACTCCAACAGAAACTTCAAGACATCCAGAACAAGTGGTGGCTCAACCTAGCAGAAAAGACTCGACTATGCGCAGATTTGGGCAACCACAGAGGATTCTACGAGGCTCTGAAAGCAGTGTATGGACCCACACACCAGGTTCAAAGCCCCCTACTCAGGGCAGGTGGCCAAACGCTTCTCACAGATAAAATCTCCATCCTGAATTGACGGTCTGAATACTTTCAAACTCTCTTCAGTGCCAACCGTGTAGTCCACGGCTCAGGAATCCAGCATATCTTACAGCAACCAGTGAAAAGTGAATTGGATATAGCCCCTACCATGGGAGAGACTCTTAAGGCCATTCAGAAGGTGAAAACTCGCAAGGCAGCTGGGGTCGATGGAATCCCACCCGAAATCTGGAAGCATGGAGGTCAAGCACTCCATGCTAATTTTCATGAGCTAGTTGTGCACTGTTGGTGACAAGGTGAACTACCACCAGATCCTCGTCATGCAATCATCATCACCCTGTACAAGAAAAAAGGAGTAAAGTCAGACTGCTCAAACTACCAAGGTATAACTCTGTTCTCCATTGCTGGAAAAATCCTTGCAAGAATACTATTGAACAGATTAGTACCAGCTATCGCAGAACTTCTACCTGAAAGTCAATGTGTTTTCAGAGCCAATAGAAATTCCACAGACATGGTATTTGTTTTCAGACAACTGCAAGAGAAGTGTAGAGGACAGAACAAGGAACTCTATGTAACTTTCATTGATCTTACCAAAGCTTTTGACACCATGAGCAGAAAAGGCCTGTGGCAGACCTTGGGACGATTAGAATGTCCCCCTAAGTTTCTCAAAATGATTATTCTGTTACATGAAGATCAGCGAGGCCAAGTTAGATATGGCGATGCACTCTCTGAGCCCTTCCCAATAACCAGTGTTGTGAAACAAGGCTAAGTTCTTGCACCAACTTTATTCACAATCTTCTTCAGCATGATGCTCCAAAGGGCTACGGCAGACTTCGATGAACGAAATGGTATTTATATCTGATATCATACAGATGGGAGCCTATTCAACCTAAGGCGACTGAAGGCCCATACCAAGACCCTAAATCACCTTGTCCATGAGTTGCTTTTTGTTGATGATGTCACCCTCCTTGCCCATGCAGAAGTAGCTCTGCAGCGCTTAACATCCTGCTTTGCAGAGGTGACTAAGCTTTTTGGGCTAGAAGTCAGCTTGAAGAAGACAGTAGTTCTCTACCAACCTGCACCACCATCATCCCCACGTCACCATTGGCAAGTCAGAGCTTAAGTCAGTCCAGCAGTTCAGCTATCTGGGTAGCATCATTTCCTTGGACGCCACGATCGACAAAGAGATAGATAACAGAATAGCAAAGGCATACAGAGCCTTCGGAAAACTCCATTAAAGAGTCTGGTGCAATAAACACCTGAAGAAAAGTACAAAGATTAGTGTCTACGAAGCTACTGTACTGTCTACTCTTTTATATGGGTCTGAATCATGGGTCACCTATCACCACCACTTGCGACTCCTTGAACGCTTCCATCAGTGCTGCCTCCGTACAATCCCAAACATACACTGGACTGACTACGTGTCTAAAGTTACTGTCCTTGAACAGGCAGAGGACACCAGTATTGAGGCCATGCTACTGAAAACACAGCATGGGCACGTCTCCAGGGTGAAGGATCACTACCTCCCTAAGATTGTGTTCTACAGTGAACTCGCCACTGGTTGCTGCAAGAGAAGTGCCCCAAAGAGGAAATATAAGGACTCCCTGAAACAACACCTCAGCCTTTGCCATATTGACTACCATCAGTGGTCCACCCTGGCCTCCAATCAGGAGATTTGGAAACACGCCATACATAACGCTGCTGACTCCTTTGAGAACACACACAGAATCAGTTTCAAGGAGAAAAGACAACGCAGAAAGAACTGTGCCTCCCCTATACCACCCAAGGAGACCTTCCACTGTGCTTTTTGTAACCAGACCTGCTTATGCTGCATTGGCCTTTTTAGCCATCAGCGCGCTTGTAGTAAGCGTGGTTAAAGCCATTCCCAAATCTTCGTTTGCGAAGCCAAGCCATGATGATGATGATGATGGCGAAGATGTTGATAAGGTTTGCTGCTTACTAGGTCTCAGATCCCAGAAAGTGTGGAGGGACTCTTAAAACCCATCTTGACCTCAGACTATATGCCTTTACTCTTAATTCACATGGGCAGCAAAAATACTGCTCTGAATGCATCAAGGGTGATTACAGAGCCCTGGGAATGGGCAGATGGCATCAGAGACCAAATATATCTTCCTGTGGTCTGCTGGAACTGAGGAAAAGCTCATGTAAGAGCACATGCCTCTTGAGGGTCTATATGTGTCTGACATTTTAGACAGCACCTTATTTTTTATGACTACAAGACACTTATGAGGATTTCAGAGTAGTGGGAAGGGACAGGATGCACTCAATTAAGTGAGGAAAGAACGTCTGTGCCAACACACTTATCACCCTGTGTGAGAGTAGCATCAGACTAGGTTCTGTGGAGGATGGAGACAAGAGGTTTGGAAGTTGAAACAGAGAAGGCAGTGAGAAAGTATGTGGAAGAATAGCGTGATGGACACAGACCTCATATTGCCCTTTTGAAAGCAGTGTAACTGGGCACCTAGCTCAAACACCTGTACTCAACGCATGAAGCATAGGGAATAAATAGGAATTAGAAGTCTGTGCACAGTGGCAGACCTACAATCTTACTGGATTTACGGAGACACATTGGAGCAGCTGGCATAGCTGTAGTACTGCAATGGACAGACAAAACAGAAGCTGGCCTACCGTGCTTGCCTCCTGGCTTCCTTTGCTTTCTGAAGCAACACCTATCTTGGCAGCTCTCTGGCAAACATTGGCATAAACGATGCAAAAAAAGAAAGAGGAGAGTGATGAAGAATGAGATGGTGTGGAGAGAGAACATAGAAAAAAAGTGAAAAGAGGAAAGATTCAGAAAAAGACAAACAAAAGGAAGTTATAGAAGTTTTCAGTAATTGAAATAGCACATCTCTATGAATATAAGAAGCTGTTCTGCTAATGAACTGCTGACTTGAGGACAGAGCAGCCAGGCTGGAAGCTGAAGATATGGCAGTTAGCAAACATCTCATCTTAATCTTTTGAAACATGTGGCTGAATGGAATAGTCAGTTTTATGCACTTAAATATAGTTTCTCATATACATTTTTTTTTTTTATTCTGTAAGAAGATACAATTCTGGTAGATCCTGTCTTAATGAAAAGATGTTTTTAAAACAACTCCATGGCTTTTATTTGTAAAATAAGTAAACAGATATTCAGATGTTGAATTATTGTACACAGACTTGCAGGAATACTTGATTATGAATCTTTGCCACCACAAATCAAATTCTTCCGCAGATAACCATGTGTGTTGCTGCAAATATCTATAGTCCAGCTTGAATTAATAATAACAGAGGCATTATTTCTTTATACAGAATTAGAAGTTGTGTATATTTATTTTGAAAAGGCAAGAGCTATACAAAGCATCTAGCTTACATTATTTGAAATGTATCAACTGTTTAAATGACATTTTCACCTTTGGCAAAGACATCTTTGCCTGCTAGAAATGGTGATGTTATCATGCTGCAGGCAATCTATGATACAGTCATGTCACAAATAGGTGTCAACTCTCATTACATTCTCAAGTATAAATTCCGCTTATCAGTTCCCACATAGCTGCGAATGTTTTAACAATCCTATTTTACCATGATTGCATCAGTGCTCAACCTCAAATGATTTATGATATATTCGTAGGAGCTACTGTAGATGCACCAGATTTGGGAGCATTATGTGAAGTTGGGAGCCATATGGGAATTTTTATTTCCAAAAAGCATTGAATAAGCTAGTAATTTATCGGCCAGTTACCTTGAAAAACTTGAGAAGTAATCTGCAATTTTCCATGACTTGTTTCTTCACAGTCTCATTTACAGCATTATGATGCAATTACTTGTTATTTGAAACTCAGACATAACTTTTCATTTTCTGATATATTTTTTCAGGAAAATGCACCAGTCAACTAATGCTCTGATGATTAGCAAAGTTCTAGGGTTTTGGTATTAGCCAAACCCCATATGACTTACTAGAAATGTTTTTTTAAAAGAAATCATTTGAAAATGAATAATTATGACATGGATTTTGTACATCTAACTTTAAAAATCAGAACCACATTATAAAAAAAATCATCATTTGTTACAGACATACAGGTTGTCTTTCTGTTTCATATACAATTATTTCTGGTGCAATGCTAGCTTCTGTTTTCTTAGCTAAGCTAATTTTGAGAACTTCTCAGTGCCGTAATACATTACTATGTAGAAACAAGCTAGACAATGGCCCACTGGTTCTAAAATGTCTCTTTTTACTACTATAGCACATTAATTTTATAGATTCAGGTACTCTCTAACATCTGAAAATTTCAAACCACCTAGTAATGCATAAAATACTGAAAATAAGCATAGTATGAAGTAGTTCTTAAAAAAAAAAATAGAAAAATAAATATTGCCATTAGTTAATGGGATAGCACTACTGAGTGCTGCGAGTTTATACTGGTGTAACAGAATAAAATGCAACTCTGAAAAAGAAAGCCTTTTCTCACACAGGTCATAGTTTGCTTTTCTAGCAGTCACATTTCAGGGTCATTCCATTTCATGTTAACTTGCCAGCAAAACCAGTTTTCTGCTCAATAATTTATGTTTCTTTCTATGAATTCTGCACTTATCTTGATATCTCTTGATATCTCTTGATATCTTTCTACTCTCTAATCTTAATTTCTAGTTAATATAATACACTATCACAATATGCTCATTTTAGGGCTCAAATTTTAATAATCTAAGGTGGGAGGGGTGAAAGGAAGTCCGCTTTCCCTAGAAGGCCAATAAAAAGAAAAATGAATTTCTGAATAGTGGAAGAGTTTGCTTAAGATAGCCATGTGCCTGTTCTATAGGGACGTAGAGAATCAGTAGGAAGTGATAAATAAATACCATTCCTCCTACAGGATGCAGCTTGTTTGATCCTCCCCTGAACAAACTCTATTGTAGCTGTTATTTCTAATATAATCTAATATGTGACCACATGAAGCCTTCTATGCAACTTTTCCACAGATCAAACAAATTATAAAAAAAAAAAAAAAAAAAAAAAGAGGGCTGAAAGCAAAGGGGAAAACAGGTACCTTTGGTCAGTCCATCCTCTGCTGAACCACAGTGCAGCTACTCATGCAAGAGTCAATCAAAAGGATTGCAGAAAAAAGATGGGTTCTTTATATTTTTTGTCAAGGGGAATAAACCTGTCTTCTGGCTAGCACTAGGACCTCAGCTTAGCTCCAGTAAATCTGTAAGCAATTCCTATTTTGTTTTCACTATGTGAAAAGAAAAATAATATTAAGAAAGAGGAGCCAAACCCATGCTCGGCCTGAAGGGACTACTCATCTACTCAAATGTTTCTGTCTTGCATTTTTATTGCCCATGCCCAGCACTTACACAGACAGACACAAAGCTGCCCAAAATGGCATTAATCCTTTTCATTATCTATAAGAACCAGAAGGGAACAAATGTCACTTTAGCAGTATGACTCTTCATAGGCAGTAAAGTAGTTCGAGTGTACTAAATAGTGTGTCTTCTCTTTCAGGACAGTAAATGTCACCTTCAGGATGATTCCAGGTCATGGTTGTTTGAGGAGAGTGAGAAAGCTTGGAGTATATTGCTGAACCAATATCTCTGCATCTTCTACCATCAAACTAGAATAACCAAGAAATTACAGTTTTGTAATATATCCAGATACTGTCAGTATTCAGTGTCACACATAAAAAAAAATGACCTCTAAACTTCCAGTGTTGCAGCATGGTATATGTTATGTTTCTATAATGTACCATGATCATTAATATTTAATTACTGTAATACTACTTCTGTCATGTCACAATAATTGTTTTCAGTTTTGGGTTTTTTTAGCATACATGAAAATAATTACCTCATTCTAGATAAATTAAAGAAATACTCAACACCAAATGTGTGAACAGAATATTGATGATTAAGTGCATCTATGTTTTAGAGTTATACAGTGTTATATGATTAATAAGGTCAAACGCGATGAATGTGAATGGCACCAACAGGTATCATTTGTTCATATAATAGGTGGAAAAATTTCTGTGTGCTAAATCAGAGATCAGTAGCAGCCAGTTAAGACTAGAACCCATCATTCAGGTTTGGAACAGAAGCAGAGTTTGAAGTTTGTGACAGTGAAATCTCATACTGTCTCTAATTATTTTCAGAAGATTACATGCTCAAAAAACTATAAGGGTCACAATTATTAGCAGATAATGACAATTATCCCTTTCTTCCTGGAATGAGGTGACAGCTCCCGAAAGATCAAGATGTATCTGCAGTAGAACAGAAAAACAGTCCCTTATTACTTTACAAAGAATAATATTAAGCCACAGCTTAGATTCGTAATTCTAATTCATTCTTCCAAAACCTAAATACCTTCATAAGTCACAAGCTTGAAGTTCCATTATGTAGTTTTGCAAATCTTTATAATTGTTTTCTCATAACTTTAATTTCTTGTTCTTAAATATTTTATTAAAAAACTTGAAAAAATGGTGCAAAATATTGTTATAATAAGACAAAAGAGAAAAAAAGCAGTAAAAATTCCAAGCTATGAGTCTCATTTTTTTTTTATTATTTACAAAATATACAAGAAATCTCTTAGTTTTATAAGGAGGTAAGTTTAATGCATATGCAAGTCTCAGAACAGTTCTTATTTGAAGCAGATTTCACAGTGAAGTAATGGAAGATTTCAGGATGTGTATTGCTTCATGATCTGCTTCTACATATGTGAGAGGAAGCAAATGTTCCTCTCTTCACAGAGCCTGTGTAGAGGCAACAGCCCAAACTTTACATTGCACTGGAGCAGGGAGGCCCAGTGGGAAGATGAACTCTTACCTTAGTAGATACTGGTGCTTGTAATAGACACTGAAGGCTTGTGACTCCTGGCAATGGATTTCCCCATCTGCAGATGTCAATTTGTAGACAATCTGCAGACATGACAACAGATGTGAAAGAAAGTTGGTTGGAAAGTGTGTCTACCTGGGCTAGTTGTGCCCAATACATGCCTGAAGCTGTGCAAAAAAGGAAAGCAATAGACAATAGTAGTCAGAAGTCACCTTCTGCAGGGGAAGACGGCTCAAAGCATCCTCTTTTGTAGCCTGCCAAAGAGTAGCATAGAAATATCACATGTGCATACAGGGAAAACCAAAACTTGAAGGAAGTTGAAACTAACAAAGAGCATAAAGTTTAAAAAGAAAGGACATTGAGGGGTGTCGTGGTTTAAGGCCTGCCACACAGCCCGCTCACTCACCTCCCCCACCCCTTCCTCAGCTCCTGGAGGGATGGGGAAGAGAATCAAAAGAATACAACTCCCACAGGTTGAGATAAGAACAGTCTATTAACTAAG
>WYDI02033373.1:0-106980 GCA_009867235.2 Psittacus erithacus | reverse complement strand
GCCCTCTTGATCAGGTGGTCTGTAACAGATCCCCACAATAATGTCTCCCATCGCTGTTCTCCCTTTAACCCTGACCCCTAAACTCCCTATTGTCTGCTCACCTGCCCCCAGACAGAGTTCCATACTCTCCAGCCTATCCCTAACATAAATATCAACTCCTCACCCCTGCCTGCCAGGCCTGTCTTTTCTAAAGAGCCTGTAACTTTCCATTCCAGCACGCCAGTCATACGAGCCATCCCACCATGTTTCTGTGATGCCTATTATACCATACCCCCGTAGACATGCACACATCTCTAACTCCTCTTGTTTGTTCCTCTTGCTATGGGTGTTTGTATAGAGGCATCTGAGCCGAGCTCTAAATAAAGCCGGCTCATTGGCTGGAGCTGCTGGAATATCTCTATATTGCTCCAAGCATTTATTATAGGTGCCGGCAACTGACTGGGTGTGTTGGGATGGAATGATTCCCCCCTGCCCCAGCACATCTAGCTTAAAGCATCCTTGACCAGCCTGGCAAGCCTCCTACCAAAACCGCTCTTCCCCTTCTTTGTCAGACCAGCTCCACCAGCCCCCAGTAGACCTGGCCTACTAAATTGCGTCCTGTGTTCAAGATACCCATATTCCTGGCTATGGCACCACCCTTCTAACCATTTATTAACCTGGCCAATCCTCCTAGCCTTTTTAAGGTCCTCCCCTGTATCCTGGAAAACTGATGAAAAGACAATCTGATCTCCAGAGCCTCATTTATACATCTTTCATCTGCCAGATGAACTCATGAAAGAAGTGGAGCCACAGCCTGCATCAATGCTCAATATTAACACAAAGGAAGTTATATTCAGGTGGTTTTTTTTTGGTAAGACTTGGCACAACAACATCACCTCCTATTTTGACTTTGGAGCAATCTTTGACAGGGGTGTATTTTGTGATTTAGAGTAATTAATCGTGTGTCGACCTAACTTTCATCTGCAGCATCTCATGCTGAGATTAGCTGAGTATTAGATAAATTTGGGATCAGAATGCCAAAATATGTAGGAGAAGCATTTCATTGCAGTTTTACACAACCTTCTCCTAGAGAAACTGACGCATTATGGTCTACACAAGTGGCCTGTGTGGTGGGTGGGGAACTGGCTGTACTGAGGGCGGTGGGAAATAGCTCCCTTTCAAACTGGTGACATGTCACTAGTGGGGTCACCCAGGGATCAATATTGAGCTCAATGCTGCTTAACTTCTTAAGTTATGTGGGTGATAGGATCAAGGATACCCTAACAAGGTTTGACAACAATACCAAACTGAGTGGGCACTTTAGAAGGGAGACATAACCTCCAGGATAGGCTGGAAGAGAGGGCTAACAAGAACCTAATCAAGTTCAGCAAGCACAAGTGTAAGGTCTTGCACCTGGGAAAACATAATCCAGGTGCACAAGCTGGGATCTACCCATCTGGGGAGCTGCTCTGTAGAGAGGGACCTGGGGGTCCTGGTGGACAGCATGCTCAGTATGAGGGAACAGTGTGATGCTGCAGCAAAGAAAGCCAACGGGATGCTGGGTTACATCAACAAGGGCATCACCAGCAGTCTCTGCACAGTGCTGTCAGGCCACACCTGGAATACTGCGTTCAGATTTGATCCCAGCTCTACAAAAAGGATGTGGACAGGCTGGAAAGGGTCCAGAGAAGGCCCACAGAGATGATCCAAGGACTGGGAAGCCTGCCATATTGGGAAAGGCTGAGAGCTGGGTTTGTTCAGCCTAGAGAACAGAAGGCTCAGGAAAGACCTTATTTACCATGTTCCAGTGTTTAAAAGATGGTTAGAAGGCAGCCAGAGAGCCTTTTTACAAAGAGTCACATGGAAAAGATGAGAGGTAATGGGTACAAGTTATTCCCCGGGAGATTCCAGTTAGACACAGAAGGGAAACTTCACAATGAGAACCATCAGCCTTTGGAATAATCTCCGCATGGAAGTGGTAGATTCTCCAACATTGTACACTTTTAAGATTTGGCTGGACAGAGTGCTGGGACATCTTGACTAGTGCTCTTGCCAAGAAAGATCGTCTTTGAGGTCCCTTCCAACTCGGTATTCTACGATTCAGATCATTTGGGAAATCTCTTCTGTGACAACAGTAGGAAAAAACCCCCAAACCGATCACTTTCTAGCATCCCAGACAACCATGACCAAAGAGCTTCTTTTACCTCTGATGTGAAGGGATTGGATTCCTTCCTCTCAGATGTGGTCCTTCTCATTCCAACGTGTGCTAAATTATTGCAGTTCCCAGATGATCTTGGAAACCAAGTGGAAATTAAAAAGAATTTAATGCCCGAATTGCACAGCCTTGAGGCAGTGCAGCCATTCAGCAGTATGGATATCAGATGGCTCCAGTCCTCTATCATTGTCAAAGGGCCTGCCTTGACCTTTAAATCTAGCAAAAATCTAGGTCAAGTTTTCAGAAAGGCTGACTTTTCTTTTATGACCTTTGAAGTAAGTGAAATATCTTTGATTCACAAGGAGGGGGAAGGAGTGAGGAAGGAGGCCCTTTCAGCTTCTTTCCTCAAACATGATCAGAGACAAAATATACCTACAGTTGTAACAGGCAGTATCATTGGCTCTGTCACAGCACATATTATCAAAGAGGGTCATGCTTACTGCC
Source organism: Psittacus erithacus (assembly GCA_009867235.2). Lineage (NCBI taxonomy): Eukaryota > Metazoa > Chordata > Aves > Psittaciformes > Psittacidae > Psittacus > Psittacus erithacus. The sequence continues at coordinate 104,342 of WYDI02033373.1, read as the reverse complement.
AAGTACCACGAACTGTTAATGTTTCTGAAGATAGGATCCAGTAGAATCTTTGGGGGCTGTGGATGGAGAGACCTGGTAACCTCCCTGATGCTGCAGGATCCCTCTGGGGAACTTGATCTTCTGATGCAGAGGAAGGCATTGGGACTGCTTCTCCTCTAGCCTTCTGCAGTAAGGGAGGCCCTCCTCTCTCCTTACCCTTCTGCCACCCAAGGTGCTCTGTGCTCAACTCATCCATGTTAACTCTGAATTTCCTTTCTGGACAGAGAAAACTGCTGAGAGGGGCAGAATGGACTGTGCAAAACATGGCACGAGGCTGGTTATGGAGACTCTGATACTACGGTAGCTTCAGTGCCCAGGTTGCCTGGTGTTGTCTGGTAGTGGTTTAGCATTGTCTAAACCACCACAGTAGTACCTCTATTTTGTCTGTGTGACATGGTGCTATACTTGGTTTATGCATCAATGTTTCATCAAGATTAACATCTGGCAGAACTCAGAAATTTATCAAATCCAGCTAAGCTTTCAAATTAACTTTGAAGCTGTCACAGCCAGTCACAGCCACTAAGATAAGCCTCCTATCTCTTTTATGATGTAGAGTTTTTTCAATGATTCATGAAGAAGTTAGCATTTCAGAAGGGTTTTCAGAAGACAACTCACTAAACTCAACCATACAGAGTTCAACTGCTTTCTGAAATGACCAGCATGTCAACTAAGCAAACCTTTTGTGAGTCCATTGTTAGTGATTAATTAGATTTCATTAGTCTGCTTCTTGCTTGTTTTCTGAAACCTAGGATAAGCATCCATGACTTTCATATTCAGAAAATGACAGTGACTCTGTTGGACCAGACTTAAAGTTCCTGTAAATCCAGTATTCTGTTGCTGATACTGGCCAAAAGTGGATGGCTTGTATAAAAGCAGCAGGAGCTATGCAATATGTTCCCATAGCACTCTCTGATCTCTAACCAGACCCTGATACCTTCTAAGCTATATTCTCTATATTCTTTTTAACACAGATTATTTGTTCTTCAGAAACCTATCGAGCCTTCCCTTGAATCAATACAAATTTTAATGCTCACAACCTTAAGCAAGGAGTTTTACAGCTTAAATACACCATGTGAGAAAAAACATCTTTTGTTTGTTTTGAGCTTGCCTCCTTATGGTTTCCTTGATATCACCTACCTGCTATACTGGAAGAGAGAGTGAACAATCAATCCTCAGTCCTCTTCTCATGTAATTCATCACTGAACACACCTCTGCCTAACCATGATCAAAACCTATACTCTCTATTCCCATCACCTCTGAGTCTTGTCTGCATTCACTCCCTGCTCTTAGCAGCAGTCTTCCCATGTCTGCTATAGCCTGGCTGCTTCTCTCTGTCTTGGAAACCCCTCCAGTGCCTTTTTGCTCCCTTTTCTAACACGGATTTCTCACTTATGGACCTCCTTTGACTTTAAGGCACAAAAAGAGGTCCTCCTACCACTGTCACGCTTTATCTGTCAGTCTGCTGTTCATGGCTTCCCCTCTTAATGGTTAGTGTCTGTTACACATGATACATGCAGCAATACTGAATGACTGGTTTTCAGTATTCACAAGGCCCACTAGTAAAGCATCAGGCACTTTCCCCCCTGCAGTATCTGAAATCAAGATGAAAAGATATAAGGGCAGAAATGATTGTTCCGATTAAAGCAAATTGTTTCAATGATGCCAAGTTCTGGATAATGTAATCAAATTTTCCTGAGAAAGAAAAACACTCCATGCCATTTTTCTTTTGCAGCAAGAAATCTAGCAGGCAGAGCATCTAATAAGATCCTCATCTAAAATTCCTAGTAGTTGAATAATAAGAAACCCTGATTACAGCCACGTATTGAGTCATATGTGGAATATTTAATGGTTCTTTTTGACAGCTCTGAAGGTGGTTGCCATTTCTGTGCATAAAATTTCATGCAGCACAGGTCTCCTGCAGGTGGTCCCAAGGAAAAAAAGAGAAAAAGTCAGATGTCTTTGAAAAGCAGATGTCTTTACAAATCCCTGCTGAGTAGCTGAGAGCACTGTGGGCTGAAAGTCACAGGAGAAGGTAAGGCAGGTGTTCTGACAAACCTTGCTACTAATCAGAGCAGAAATAAGACAACCACTAGTACTGTGCTTCAGCCAAACAATAACTTTTTGCCTGGCAAGGTGCCTGCTGTGCAGTGATTCACTTCATATTTAAATAAAGAATAACTCAAGATAGAAAATGGAATATTGGATGGTAATGCAATGTAGGAAGTTTTGATGGCCTGCTAATGCACTGAATTCAACTTAAGTGATTTGTGAACGACAACAAGCCCCTCATATTAAATTACAGTAGAGCATATATTTTCAATCATGCACTCTTTACTGTAACTTATAGCAAGAAAATAAAATCTATACCACAAACAGTACAGTAAGGCATAGATTCGTCTGCGCAAGAACAAACCAGGTAGTTTGGGATGGTAATAACAGTACCTACCTCTGGTTCATTAAAATGTAAATAAACACCTTAATGCCTTGATCTGTTTTGCTTGGAGCTGCTCCAACTGATAGATACACAACGGAGGCTGCAGAGTTAACCTGTGCCACAGCTGAAGGGAGGTGTCTCCATGTTAGAAATGGAGTGGGTGGGAGAAGGTAGTTGCGTCCTAGCAGCAGCAGCAGCAGCAGCAGCAGCAGCAGCAGCTGTGTTTTGGCATCTGATGTAGAAGTAGGATTATATTTGATAGTGTGAAAGAAGGATTACAATGCATCTGACAGTAGAGGGGGCTTGCAGGAAAATTGTTTCCTATGGATTATGGGGACATAATCTTTAATGTCCCCAGTAAATGTTGATTTTGGAGGAAAGACAGATAAAGTGCATATTAATCTTTAGGGGGAAAGGGATTGTGTGTGTAGGTTTCCATAACAACCTAATATGATTTTGATTTGCTTATTATTGAGAGGGACGGTTCCATATCATGATGTTTGTTATACATAGAGCATGGCACATGTTTAAATATCACAGCTGTAAATAACAGACATGGAAACAATCAAGAATGCTACATCTCTTTATCTAATACATTATTGATGTAGACTTCCTACCAGGAAGCCATGTTTTGAAATCATTCTGTAATGCCTGTGAAGAAAAAAAGAAAAACAAAGATCATGCTGACCCTTTTTTGTCTTCTTTTAAAATTCGTAACTTGCTATCATCAGATAAGTAAAAACCTTGATGAATATGTGAATAATCTGGTGGTGTTTCATATTTTCTTTCTTTAAAGAAATTTGAGCAGAAGTGCATTTAAATAACCAGTATTGTTACTCTCCTTCACTTCTGGGAACTCATCCTCTAAAACTTGTGTGAGCAAGCTTTTACTGTGGGGATACAAAGTATTAAATATCAAATCCAGTACCAGAAGGTGCAAATCCCATTGAAAATCCTGCAGTTTCTCTCTTGCCCCTTTCTCAAGTTTTCTTCCATAAACATCCACTGACAAAGAGTGCTGACAGCTCTGACGTGCAGGTCTGAGTACATACAGGATTGATGGGTGTCCCTTGGGTCTCACACCTGAATAGCGAAACTTGGCTTACCTGAAGTTATTACTTGATGCTGGTGAAGGTAGAAAGCAGTATACATACTGAGATGCTAAAAGCATATCTAAAGGTAGGATACAAGCACAGGGCTCAGGCTGTTTTAACTTGTTTTTCTGACAACAAAGGCAATTGAACTAATTTTTGTAAGTGAAATCCGTGGGACCAGGATTTTGCTTTGGAATTATCTATTAGTGTGTAATTATACTCAAGAGGATTGTAGAAAAAGTGTTTAAGGCTTAACTAGGAACTTTAGAATAAATAAGTAAATAGAGAACAAAGCACTGGGTAAAACTATGTCACCTACCACAGGAATTTAATTAACGCCCCCCAGGCACAATCTACTTATTTGTATTTTGATACTCAGAAAATGTGGGAATCACGTCTGTTACCCCATAGCCTGACTTCCTTCTCAGAAGAAAAAATCTTTCTCATGAGGACCAGAACAAATAACAATGAGCAACTCTCCCAGTGAGAGAGTTGGGGTTGTTCAGCCTGGAGAAGAGAAGGCTCAGGGGAACCTTGGGGTTAAAGCAGCCTTCTGGTACCTAAAGGGGGCGTACAAGAAGTCTGGAGAGAGACATTTTGCAAGGGCATGTAGGGATGGGAGGGAGGATAATGGCTTTAAGCTGAAAGAGGGTCCATTTAAATTATGTATAAGGAAGAGGTTCTTTATTGTGAGGGTGGTGAGGCACTGGAATGTGTTGCCCAGAGAAGCCGCGGCTGCCTCATCCCTGGCAGTGTTCAAGGCCAGGTTGGACAGAGCCTTTGGTGACATGGTCTAGTGTGAGGCATCCCAACCAATGTCAGGGGGGTTGGGACTGGATAATCTTTAAGATCACTTCCAATCTAAACTATTCTGTGATTCTGTGATTTTGTGATAGAAACAGAGAGTTGCAATGCCCTGTGAGGTCCCACTAAAGGCTGTCCATGTCTGAGCTGCAGTACTCCTCCTGTTCAAACACAGCACTTCTAATAGTGAGCAAAAAATGGCCTCTGTTGAATAGAATAGGACCATCTAAATCCTTAGAGACCAGACTGGATGAAGGGTTGTGTAATTCCTGCAAGACAGATGTACTGTATTGTTATACCCCATCTAGGGATTTTATTTACTTGACAGAAGTTGAAGACAGCGAATCTTCAAGCATCAGACCTCACGTCTATGGCTGAAGCTCTAAGCAAATGCCGCTCTCCCCAGGTTCTTGATTATTGCTGCTAAAACCAACAGCAAACCTCACAGTGACTTACAGAAAAAAGGGGTTAGGCTTTTACCCCCTTTTGCAGACTATGGATGCATTTACTGTTAGTTTTGAGTAGTGAATGTCATTTGGAAAAGCAGCTGAAATGCACATGTGGCTGATCGTCAATGCTAGTATTAAGTTTTCCTCTGAAATATTTTATTTCTCATCTTCTAACCTATTTCTGCACCTAATTAATCTACAAACCCTAAAAAATCTTCAAATATCTACATGTTGTGCTTGATTACTTTTCTATGGGTATGCAAAATTTATAAGAAAAGATTCTTCTGATTACATGATTGAGGCAACATTTCGCTTGTCAGGGAATTTTTACTACAGCAGCTAGACCATAACTAAAAATCACTGGCAGTGTTAAGTGGATTCCACTTAAACAATCACAACGTAAGTGACATTGATTGTCACAGGGTTTTATACAGCAGCATGAGTATGACTAAATTTAATCTGTGAAACAGAGCATTGATTCATTTCTCCTCTGGCAAAAAAAATTATCTTTATGCTTTTGCATAAGAAGTCAGTGTAGTCTGCTTCTTGAGCAAATGTGGTCTTCAGAACAGAAAACTCAGTTAAATATAATAAAATATGTAGACTCAGAAGCCCTCTCTCTGTTTTCACTGACCGCATTGCATTTCTGGCATGTAAAGAACCTCCTGCGTGCTCAATAGGAACTAACTCTTCCTGTGTACCTGGAAGAATTATGGCTTTTGGAATAGAACTAATAGAAATATTTTTTTAAGTAGAAATTAATCTGAAATTATAATTTATTAATGTAGCATAGAATTCTAGTAGTACATCATTCTAGTATGGTGACATTAAGCCGTTAATACAGCAAAACATTCAAAGAATCATAATATTTAAACTATATTATAATTTTATAACTGAATCATGTATAATATGATTTCTTTAGAAACTAAGTGAAAGTATAAGGACTATCTGGAATTAGCTTGAAGATTAGTGATTAACCTTAGACAAAAGATGCAATGGAGATTGTTTGCTCTGTGTCACCCAAATAGCATCTCATCTGATCACACAGGCACCTTCTATAGCAATGCAGTGATCGGTTATTTCAAAATATGAAAAAAACAGGTGCATTTGTAGAACCATAGAATAGTTAGGGTTGGAAAGGAAATTAAGACCATCTAGTTCCAACCCCTCTGCAATGGGCAGGGATATCTCACACTAAACCACGTTGCCCAAGGCTCTGTCCAACAAGGCCTTGAACACGGCTAGGGACAGAGCATTTACCACTTCCTTGGGCAACCTGTTCCAGTGCCTCACCACCCTTCTTTCTTATATCTATCTAAAAACCTGGGCTGCCATTTCTCATATTCCAGTTTTGCACAATGTGTCACCAGATTACCACAAAATTAAAACCTAAAGCTGTTATTTTACAAATTAAATATAAAAAAAAGCCAACATTCAATTTTCTGCAATGCTGCTATGAGCCTTTAGAATACTAGATTCATTTTCCACAGGACATAATAATTAGATCTAGGAATCATAGTATTACTAAAAGAAACTGTTCATTTTCCTTACTACACCTTTAAACATTAAATTGGGCCATGAGTTAAATCTTGTAGTGAATAAAGACCTGGCAAACTATTCCAGAAGTAAAAGAAAGAATTCAAATGTACGGCAAGATTATACAATTTAGTATCCTTGGTACGAATACTCCCTCAGAAAGAAAAGAAAATGAGGAAAAAAGGCAGAATTATCTTAAATACATATATGTAGATATGGGCTAGAAAATTGCCCATAGAAATTAATTTCTCCAGGCAGTTAAGTATTTGGGTAACTCTAGTTAACTACTGTATTTGTTTAACATACTAGATGAGAGGTAAAGTATCTGCATGGTATAGGTACATATCACAGCTTCAGATTAGTCTACAATAAAAATTTTAGTGAATTTTATTTTCTTAAATAAGGTAGCACTTCTGGTAGTTCTGTTGTGCTATGAAATTAACTTTTATATTTACTCTAGAAGCAACTGATTGCAAACCACATTATCCTGGTTTGTGAACCTGTCATGATCACACGACTATACACACATCTGCCATCAGCAGGGCCCTGCTGTTTCATCACGCCATATTCACTTTTCCTGAAATGTTGTTGTATGGACTTTCTTGATATTGATGCAACAAAATTAGTCAGTCCACTAGCTGATTTACATGTAGCTTGCTGTTAAGGAATACATACTGTGATGAATTTCAATAGACATTAGGGGTTTTATTTTTCATTCTATAACTGTCTTTGTGTATGGTTTTTAACTCATGATATTGTATGATAAGCAGTCCAAAGGAGCATGGCCAGCAGGTCAAGGGAGGTGATTCTGCCCCTCTGCTCTGGTGAGACCACACCTTGAGTAAAGTCCTCAGTGTAGGAATGACACGGACCTGTTGGAGAGGGTCCACAGGGGGGAACAGAAATGATGAGAGGGATGGAGCACTTCTTCTGTGAAGAAAGTCTGAGAGAGTAGAGGTTGGTCAGCCTAGAGAAAAGAAAACTCTGAAAGACTTTATTTGCAGCCTTTCAGTTCTTAAAAGGGGCCTATAAGAAAGATGGTGAGAGACTTATAGCAAGGCCTATTGTGGTAAGACGAGGGGTGATGGTTTTAAACTAAAAGAGGAGACATTCAGGCTGGATGTGAGGAAAATTTTCTTTATCATAAGGGTGGTAAAACACTGGAGCAGGTTGCTCAGAGAGGTAGTGGATGCATCATCCCTACAGACATTCAATGCCAGGCTGGATGTGGTTCTGAGCAACCTAATCTAGTCAAAGATGCCCCTGCTTATTGCAACCTGATTGGACTAGGTGAGCTTTGAAGGTCCCTTCCAACCCAAACTATTCTGTGACTCTACGAAATCATGCTGTTCTGGATAGGGCCTCAGGAATCATTTGTATTTTTTTTGTTCCTAGGGATAGCAGGCTAAGTAAGAGAAATTCTAGGAGCAGGCAGGACAGTGCCATGAACACCATGATGTCAGTCAGAATCCTGAAGCAATGGGAAAGGTTGTATTTGTCTGCATCAGCAGGACAGGAGAAAGCCTGGTTGCCACACTGTCACCTTGCAATAGAGGCTTCCAGCAGCGTTTGGTCCCAAAAGTGACTGTGATTGGGTTTGGCAGCAAAACCCAATGCCCACTGCCTTTGTTAGCAACAGAAAAGAAAAAATGCCAGGTTTGATGTCTGCAGGGAGTCCTGGTTTAGTGCATTTCTTCTGACACACTGTAGCATGTCCCCAGGTCAAGAGACAAGGGGACAAGTCAGGTCTTGGTCATCCTATTGTCATTGTAAGAGTGGGAGCCAGCAAAGTGGTCAGTAAGAAAGGGCACTTCTGGAGCTCTACAGCAGCAGCAGGGTCACCTTGACCTTCAGTTTCAATGCAACAGGCTCTCTTGTGCGAGTTCAGCTGTGAAGGTATTTTCCATGACTTTCACAGGTTTTTGGCTTCACACCATATGTACAGCTGAGCGTAGGCTCCCAAGCAGCCGGCTATATCTGAACACACACAGAAAATGACATAAGATTAAGCCTATAGGAGTGGGGTCTGAAATAAGAGGTACCTTAAAAGATGATGTAGAACAGCATGTAAAGAACAAAAAAGCCAGGCATTTAAAGATAGAAAAATTACAGAACAGGTGAAATGAACCCATGGGATTATACTCGCATGTTGAGCTGTAGGCAAAAGCAAGATTAACTGTATTGAGGTCAATAAATAAACCTCCTCTTCAGAAACAAATTACTTAATTTAGCTCTGTGGTGAGACAGAGCCATCTGCAATGCCCACCCATCACCAGAGGTTCTATAAATAACTACCACTGTTGCACTAAAGCAAAAGAGGATTAAAGCTCTCATTTAGATTCCTTGCAGAGACAAAATATAAGTTTTTTACTGCATGTGAGCAGTGTGATTGTTCAATGCTAGTGAATGATTGCCATCACAAAAACCTTCCCAAGGCACAGTGTGATGCACTCATCTTTCCATTTGGAGCTAGTATTTCCAAATCAGGGGCTAAAGAGAAAACCTTACCAGAAAAAAATTTATAGCAGTTAAAATGCAAAATGCATAGGTTGAAACCTGGGTTGCCAAAACAGTTTGGGATGCAGAAAGTAACTAAAGGCTTTTTATGTCCCTTCTTTTTTCTTCAACACCTATTTTGATTATATAGGTCCCTTATCAAATGTCACAGAATCATGGAATGGTTTAAGTTGGAAGGGACCTTAAAGATCATCTAGTTCCAACACCCCTGCCATGGGCAGGGGCACCATCCACTAGACCAGGTTGCTGAAAGCCCTGTGCAGCCTGGCCTTGAACAATTCCAGGGGTAGGGCATCCTCAACTTCTCTGGGCAGCCAGTGCCAGTGCTTCACCACCTTCACAGTAAAGAACTTCTTTATGTCTAATCTAAATCTACTCTCTTTCAGTTTAAGGCCATCCCAACTTGTCCTGTCACTACATGCTCTTGTTGAAAGTCCCTCTCCAGCTTTCTTGTAGAGTCCTCTTTAGGTACTGTGAAGGTAACTTCTCCAGGTTGAACAACCCCGGCTCTCTCAGTCTATCTTCACAGGAGAGGTGCTCCAGCCCTCTGAGCATCTTTATGGCCTCCTCTGGACCTGCTTGAGTAGGTCCACATCCCTCTTGTGAGGAGGAGAATCACCTCCCTCTACCTGCTGGTCGTGCTTCTTTTGATGCAGCCCAGCACACGGTTTGGCTTTCTCGGCTGCAAGCACACACTGCTGGCTCATGTTGAGTTTCTTGTCAACAAAGACCCCAAGTCCTTCTCCTCAGGGCTGGTCTCAGTCCATTCTCTGCCCAGCCTGTATGCACCCTCATGGCCTGTGCCACCCTCTGGGGAAGGTAGCTAACGCAGATCAAAACTCTTCTTGGGAGCATGGTAATGACTGGATGGCATGGGCGCACATATGTCACTGCTGGTGGCCCAGCCCTTATGCTCTTTGCTTTACTAGTACAGCTGTAGCCCAAAAGACCAAAAGCAGCCAGAGAAACAGTGTGGGGTTTTTAATCTATCAATTAGCTGGCACTTTCTTGCTAAGTGGGAAAATGACTCCAATTGTTTTCATACCAAAATGTGTATAGGAATCTTCTTTCTTATGTCTTTACAGTGGGATTTAAGGAGCTGTAAGGAGAAATTTTCAGCAGATCACTGTAGGAAATAGTAATGAAAAGACAAAGAAAAAGCAATGTAATGAAATCAAAAAAGACCACAAGCCTTTGTCTTTTTTAAATATTTATATATTCCTCTCCACATCTTTGACAATGCAGTCTTCTTCATCATCTTCCATGTCTCCAACTCCTTTTCCTTATTCTTTTCCTCCTATTCTCATCATTAAAAATGCTTCAATTTCTTTTTTAATCCCCTTACTACAATGATTCCTCCTGCCTATTGCTCTCTGGGTCTTCAACCTATGGTTTCTCCCTCTGTTAAAAAATATTTCTGGCAGTCACATGTTATGAGTAATTGACCGAAAATACTTCTCCAAGAATAATAATCTGTCAGAATAGGAGACCAAGATTTTATTTTTTTTTCTTCAACATTATTGCCACAAAGCACTGGGGTATGCTATAAGAGATTTTAAAAGGTTAAGGGGTCAAGATAGCCTCTAGCAAGGAGTCTATTCCAGAAATGGATCATTATGAGAAAATATATTTAATGTTAAAAGTGGGAGAACCAACTGAAATTCAGGGAGCAATAAAGAGGAGATGGAGAACAGAGCATGAACATAAATGAGAAGAAGCCTCTGACCATAACACAGTGGAAAATCAGAAGAAATAGAGGGGTTTTATAATTTGATTTTAAAAAGTCAGAAGTCAGCTCTTCACAATACAGAGAGACTAGAAAAAAGCCTGCATAAGTTTACTTTATTCCCATAATTTTTATCAAATAAAATTTTGGTTCCCTTAGTGGGTTTAAATCTGCTTGCCTTTGGCTGAATTTGGCCCATGTAATTTAGACAATGGTTGCACAAGTACTTCTTTTGATTTCTAATACAACTGATGAAATTAGTATTGTTAGTTTGCTTGTATACGCATTTCAAAGTCTGGACACAGAGTTGAGGGAAAAGGTACTTTTATGCACTTCAAATGGATTGCCACAGTTCATAAAATTACAGAATCATTAAAAAAATTATTCGGAAGGGATCTCTCAATGTCATTTCATCTAACCTCCTGCTCAAAGCAGGTTCAGTTAGGTCACAGTGCTCAGAGGCTTGTTCTGAGATATGTCTGTAACCTAGGTTTTGACTATCACCAAGGATGGACAATCCAGAATCTCCCTGGGCAACCTGTTCTGGTGTCTGATCATACTCACAGTGAAAAAACAAACTAAATTTGTTATAAAAAAAAAAAATTATAAAAAATCTAAAATCTAATAATAAAAAATAATCTAATAACAAAAAATCTAAAAATATTTATTTAAAACTAATTTGTATTTCATCTCTTTCAACTTGTGTCCTTTGCTTCTTATATTGTTGCTGTACCTCTGCAAAGGGTCTGGATCCACCTTGTCAGACCTTCCAATCAGATGTTTGAGGATAGCATTTAGATGTCCTTTCAGCCTTTTCTGCTTAAGACTGAGAAAACCCAGTTCTTTCACTTTGTTCTCATTATGTTCTGTCCTCCACCTCCTAGTGACTTTGATGACCCTTTGCTGGACTTGCTCTGGTATGTCACTGCCTTTTTTGCATAGAGAAGTTCCTAAAACTGGACTCAGTTCTCCAGGTGTGGTCTCAAAAGTGTCAGTAGAGTGGAATAACTATTTTCCTTGATCTGTTCACTATCATCTTCCTAAATACAAATCAGTATTCAGTTGGGCCTTCTTCATGGAAAGGGACAACACTGCTGACTCATGTTCACCTTATTCTTCACCAGGATTTGCAGTTACTTTTCTTCAAAGCTATTTTCTGCTCAGTTGGTGCCCAGCCTGTACTGTTGCATGAGGTAACTCCTAAACATGGGACTCTTCACATGTGTTTGTTGAAACTGGAAGTCCTGCTCAATCACTTTCCAATAGACATAAACAAAGAGAATAACAGACATGATTCTCAAATCTAGTTGTTTGACTCATTTAGAAGAAAGGAGTCTTGCTTCCAGTGTGGAGTACAGGGAAAGTTAAAATATTAAAAAACCTTAACAACTGGATTGAAAATCATCTCTTTTCTCTGTGAGGTGAATACTGTAACTGCTAAACTATAGAACCCTATTATCTGTCTGCTCAGTGAAACATGAGATGGGGCTGGAAAGAGAGAGAGTTTCATTCTAAAAGACTTGATAACTTAAAGATAAAAGCTGTGTTGCACAATAATCTGATTCAAAGCTGCTCAGGAAAAGGAAAAAATCAAACCTAATTTGCTATTGCCTGGACAAAGTCCACAACCACTAAGCCACATCATGAACATAGAATTATTCATCCTATCAGATCTGATAAGTGAGCACTGATTCAGTCACTTATCTCCAGAAGACGTTTGAAGTCTATATATTATAATTTCAGACAGGCATATTTTTGTAATCAAGGTTCATGTGTTTAACCTTGGTGGCTTTAGTGTGATCCTCCCTCCACTGCTATTGCTGTGCTTAGCTGCTAGCTTAGAGTCTTTCAGTTCAGCATGACAGGTTCTGTGGAGTAAGATTTTTTCTCATGCTCCTTGTCCGTGTAAGGCAGCTCCTTTAGGTATAACTCCATTGGGCTCTATTAGGTACCAAAGTCCAGTTCCATGTCAGATACTTTCAGAACTTTAATTGTAATACCCTGGCAGTGTTCAAGGGCAGGTTGGGCAGAGCCTTGGGTGACATGGTTTTGTATGAGGTGTCCCTGCCCATGGCAGGAGAACTAGATGATGTAAAGGTTCTTTCCAACCTTAACTATTCTATGATTCTATGAATTCAGGGTGCAATAGCTGACGGAGAGAAAATTCCAAACTGGTTCATCTCAGAAATCTTCTGGACCACCCTTTGGAGGTACCTATTTTTTTCCATTGGCTGTCAAGGGAGCATATAATGAGGATGCTCCTGACCTAGCCATCTCAGAAAAATGTCTAAACATAAGCAGGTTGATACACATTCCTACTGTTAAAAGTCTGTGTAAATGTAGCCCAAGTCTTAATGGCTGGAATAGCTCATGACAAGTGAGAAGACCCTCAGGGAGGATGCAAACCATTTGGAGATTTTGTGCTCAAAATTATAGTAGCTGAAAATAAGCATTATAAATTGGCTGATGTAGGACTTCTTTTGTTTTGTGTGTTTAGAATGGTCAGTGTTGAATAAAAACTTCCCAGCTGATGGAAAATAAGCAAAATTTTATGTCTTGAAAGCACTACAAATAAGATGCACAGTAATATTCATAAGGTTGTTGGCACTTCAGAAAAAATAGTAGGCTGAAATCTGACAAATATTTAGCAACATTATAAGAATCCTCTGTGATAAATGATTTGGTGAATTATATCAACACAGCATCCTTGTCTAAACTGCATTTTGATCACCACCTACATGGCAATAATGAACACTGAAAATACATGTTTTATTCAGCATGTAAATATATTTTAAATGGTGTTAAAGTGAAAATTGCTACAGAAAATAGAACACGGAAATGCACTAAATACATGATATCAGAATTGCAATGCCGGCGAAATAGGAACCACTCTTTGACTCAAAGAGCAAGTGTTGTGCTGCTTGAACTCACACAACTATTTTTCCTTTCCTTCCATAGACAAGGTGGTCTTATTCATACTTCCCTTTCAGATGAGTCCATGTTATTACTGTACACAGCACCTGAAATGAATCACCGTTGTTCCCAGGAACATTGAGTAATTAAACCATGTGGGCAACCATGAATTTGGTTTAACATGTACGGGTTATTCAGAAATCCATTCCTTGAGCCAGCTGGATTTGAGTCTTGACCACATCTTGAATATTAACAATAAAATTAATGATGAATTTAATAATAAATTAGTAAATTGAATATAAATATTAATAATATGTTCTAATATTCTATACTGAGGGCAAGTGTCCCCTTAATTTAGGGAGACATCAGATAATACTTTTTTCTGTTTTTCAAGGACAGCTATTTGTGTCTCGTTTACAACTGTTAAGTGCTAACCAATCAGTGTTTTTATGGTGATGAACAGCACACCTTTTTTACTGCCATTTTAAGTGGTTTCCATCCTCCTTTTCTCCCTGCAGCTTGTTCCTATCCCATCAGCTAGAACAGGGACATTTGATTTGGAACAGCTGAAAGGATAGAGATTTCTGGAAATGAAGCAGCGCAGAACAATGGAGGGGAAATTCTCTCAGTGACTGTCAGGTCCCTGAGATGTGCAGCTGAATGTCAAATCAACTGTCTGCCTGGCTGCCTTTTAATCTCTGGTATGGGAGCGGTCAATAGGAAAAAGAGGGTTTTAATCTTTTTTTATTCCATATCACTTTGCAGCTGAGCTTTGTGGGCAAAATTAAAAGTCATGTTTCAACTCACAGATGGAATTGTTGCTAAAGCTGTGGCTTATGTAGAGACCAGTTTTGATATCATGTTGGTAAAAATCTCCCTGGAAGGAAGATCAGAGTTGGCTTCCTTCCTGGATCACACCACTGTCTACAGAAAGGTTTCCATTGCCACCAGCTGCGCTAAAGCTCACCACAGAATCCTTCAAATTTCGTGATCTGAAAGTGATTATATACCTCTTCTTAGAACAACTTATCTGTACTCAGAGTTTACTCAGCCTTCAGGGCAGAAATTGTGTGGGAGCTACGGGGGACTTAAAAGCTCCAGGACATAATTTTGTATCACTAAAATACCAATAAAAATGTCGTTCTTGAGAAAAAATGGCAAAGTAATGTTGCTTCTCAGAAAATGGAGACAGACAAGAGTGTTACTTTAGTTGAGGTTAAAACAGAGGTTAGAATTTCTTCACTGCACAATTTAAGCACAGCAAATGCACTGCAGTTTCTTCTAATATTTGAATGTCAGAAACACTATTGTGCTAAAGCAATTCAGGGATTAATAATTTCATTTTCCACACAGCACTTGACATCTAATTTTTGCTCCATGTACCAAGAGTACAACATTTATGAGAGTCTTAAGGAGCAGTTCATGTAAAAGGTGTAGTTCACAGTGACAACACATTCCTGCTCTCACACATGTGATGTTGAGGAGGATTTTAAGTCATTCTTTTCTCAGTTTAAAGAACTAAGTCCCAAAGAGGCTGGTGGCCTTTTGTCTCTCGGAATAGTGTTCCGTCACTGCCTGTCACTTCTGAGACTACAAGACTACTTGTGTGGTGCGTCCATGGCAAGGAGTTGATAAAAGTATGGAAAAGCAGGTCTGCATCAGGGAAAGGCTATGGCTGAGGAGCTTTGATGTGCATGACCATAGGTCTGAGAAATATTGACTTAGCTGGAGAGAGAGAATTCAATTGTCTTCCAGCTTCTGATCTCCAGGAATGCACCCAAAGACACAGGACTTGCTATATTTGCATTGCTCTGAGCCTCCTTTCTTGAAAGGATCTCCAACATGCTTTTTCATACTGTCAACCACATTAAGGTTATTAACCTCATTATCCAAAGGAACAAAGCGCCTGTATCCAGAGACTGTCCATCCTAGAGGAACCAACAAGCAGCAGCTACCAGACGCAATCTGTATCCATCAGCGAACACTTGTACATGAGCAGGCTGTCAGCCCCTGTTTTAGTCCACCCCACTATTCCATCCCACGGGTGACACTTACTACAGACAAAAACTGCTTCTGGATCTAGAAGTGGGTGGGCATGTCATTCTGATCATGACAAACTCCTACAGACCCAAGGTACAATGGTTTAGCACTGTAAAGTCTATGCTGGTAATAGTTTACTGATTGCCATGGTAACTAGGGACCTTACTGTGCCCATAAATGCCGTTCATGCTCCTCAGAGCAACGTTCTGTAATCATAAGAGAGACTATTCAGCACATCCTAGCATATCCCAGGACAACACAAGTTACCATAGACAACAAATGTGGAATAGGATTAGTTGTGCCCATGTTGTATGCCACGACAGGTGGCCTCAGCCTACAGTGAGACCTGTGTCATTTGCATCACTGCTGACTTATCTGCAGCTTCTACACCTCAATACTTTACTGTGCAGTTACACTTTGGAGGTTGCACATAGCACGGCAACTTAGTGCCTACCACAGTCTCTCTGTGGCATTGTAACATGCTCTGATTTCTGATATTAAGGTCATTATGAGGAAAAATTTTATTTTGAGAGAAAAAATGTTCTACTACCAGAAAACAATATTTTTAAAATACTTGTTTGTTATTAGCAGATAATGGAAGAGAGAGAGAGCCAAAAATAAATTTCAGCTTTTTCTATTATTTATGAAACAAGAAATGTGTCTGGTCCATTCAGAGTAAGACAGCCACCATTTACACATGGCTGTATACACATTTCTAAAAATCCTCATAGACTCTTGAACTTCTAAAATAGGAAAATAAATTAGCTGAAGGAGGGGAAAGAAAAGGTCTCCAATCTACACAAAACAAATGAAATGTGTAATGGTGTTTGCAGGGTAATTAGATGAAGCATGAGAAAATTATCCATTATGAATCATGAGAAAATTATCCATTATTCTGAAAGGCACATTTGAAATAAAAATGTCAGTCTTCTTGTGTGATGAATAAATCCTGTGAGGTGTTGAGTAATAGCTGGCCTTCACACATCAGGATTTGGTCAGGATAAAGCCCTTGGTGGTTATGTCAAATTAGATGAACCTTCTTTAGTGTACTGTTTAAAAAGATACTGGCAAATAAAAATATTACGCAGTCTGGAACAACTAAGAAAACATATCCTAGTGCAAGTGAAAGAAGGATGTGAGTGGCTGGTAAACATATTTGGGTTAACTGCTGAATTTTGGTCTGTCTACAGACAAAAGAAGTTTGGACATCATGGACAATAATTTATTATTTTTCAGCTTTTTTCTGAACCAGAATCTGGATAAATTTACCAGAGATACAGAAAGGTTTTTTACCATGCATATTCATTTTAGTTTGCAGCGAAATTCAGTATCTATTGAATTATTGGTGTCTGCATGTTGGCACAAAGAAAGCTGAAATAAATTATTCATTACAATTAGCACAGAAGTGCAAGATTTCACAGGAGGGATTAAACTGCAGTGACTCATTCAATCTATCTGGCTGTTTACTGAGGTTTCAATACTCTGGTAAGGGTAGAAAAATTGCTATATGACTGAGGTCAGGTAAAGAGACGCTTTAAGAAAGTTAATTGTAACAGCACTGTTTGAGTAATGTGTTGTATGGAGTACTGTTTAAAGGTACTAACAGCTTCCATGAAATGCTTCTTTTGCTTTAATTCAGAATAGCAGGCTAATCTACAGATGGTGGATATGTTAGGTCAGTGGAACAAGCAATCAAGTCTGACCACAGAGAGTAACTCGAAACACCACTTAAAGCAACAAAATCATGAAAATACCTGATCAGAAGCTAGGACACAACACTACTGGGTATCTGTATGCATTTGAGGCAGAAGACAATGGCACAATCCATCAGAAAATAAAAAGGTTCCAAGAAGCAGGAAAAAATTAGAGCTTCTCTGGCCCAGAACTGACAGAAAGTTCAAATATGGTACCCGAAAGCAAAGAAATTGTCTGTATCTTATATGCAAGAAAACACCTATGTGTACATCCCCTGTAAACAAGCAGATTGAAGCAAAAGAAATCCAGCTCTTATCATTTGTCTGTCCATCACAATTAATCTTGCAAGTGCCTTACTAAAACCCAGATTAATGGGTCAAAATTATATTCAGAATCAAAAGACTTGGATGATGAGAAAGATGACAACTTTTACAGTTCTGTTAGGGCCTTAAACATGTGTCTCTGTCTGCTCATGGCAGTTTAAAGTCCTTTCCAAGATCATCTAATATCTTTCTGTGACATCACAGAGTCTTTTACAGGAATTTGAAAGGATGGCAAGGTTTTGACTGGAAGATAGCTGTTAAAGAACATTCTAGGATGTAAGTGAAGCTGAAGAGCAAAGTTAGAGAAGAATTCATATGATTAGAAGGCTATTGCAAGATGAAACTGCTAATAAGTATTTGTAATTTGTTGTGCAGCTTGAATTCTCCCTGGAGGTGTGAAATCGCTCACAGTTAAAATGCAATCTAAGTAAGAGATGACAAGAAAAATTAAACTTCTCCAAGACTTGATTCTTGGCTGTGATCAATGCTCTGTAAACATATGTCCAATTTTTTTAATTCACATAATTAGTTAGAAGGATATTTGGTGCAAGACATGTACTTTGGCCCAATACCCTTAAAGCTAGTAAGCAATTTAAAATTAGTTGAACGTCTTTGTTGCATTCTTAGCATTCATTCACTGCCTTGGGTAATTTCTGCTGGTTTCAATGGTGTGAAAACCATAGCTTACTAAATAGCAGCAGAGCAGCCATCTCTGAGTAAGCAAGTCCCCTTGGCAATGGAACAGTATTTGTAGGTCTTGAAATACAGTGGAATTCAGGTGTGAATCTTCCAAGGCATAATTTTGCTACATAAAGGAATAATCAGAGGAGGAATTTGATTGGAAAATGAATTGCAGTAAATAATTCACAAAATGGAGCCAAATTCAGGTATTTACCACTGATCCTGGAAGCCCAGAATCATGATGGGACTTTTTGCCAGGATGTTAAAAGAAATAATTGTCATTTATGGTTATCCGACCATCTGAAGACCTCGTGAGTTTATTCTGTACTTCCAAAACCAAGAAAAGAATTGCAAGTAGATTTGTTCAGTCGTGTATTCATCAACCTCATTTCTGCTCCACCTGCAGTCTGCAGAATCGCAGATGGTCAAAGTTTCTGGAAAAAAGCTTCAGGATTTAAGAAGTTCAATGTTTTGTAAGACTTATTTCCTTAGTATCTCTTGGGCTGGGACAAAGGATGGGTCTAACTAAATATTGTTGGTTTGGACAGAAGCATTTTAGCATATTTTATGAATTTCTGTATACCTTTGTACAAAAATTGAAATTAACATATGGATACAAATTTGATTTTCCAAAGAAGCTTAATTTCTATAGCTTTTTACAGAAAGTCTAATATTTCTGTAAATTATTTCAATGGCTACTGTCTTTCTCATCTTGATAGTTCAAGTTTCGGCCCCATGAATCAATCTTTTGCTGTTACTTCATCAGTAAGACAGTACTGGTTTATGCGTACACAATGTCAAGGTAACTGTATTTGTATTTGTGTTTCCACACTAATTAAAACAAAACAAAAACAAAACAAAACAGAACATGCTTAAATATAGTACAAGCACATCAATCATGCAAATAAAGTAGCACAAGAAAAGAAGTACAAATGTGAGAGGAGAATGGGATAGAAGTAGAAGATCATCTGGAGATGCATTAGCCTCTGATTTCGGTAAGGATCATGATGTTAAAAATAGAACCAGGGAATGATTTGAAATGGACTTCCAGAGGTCATCTAGTTGACAAACTACAGGGATCAAAATAAGGTTTAGGCCACATACACCTGTTTGGGGCTAAGGCCCAGACCAAGAATAGGGCTCATGTTAGATTTAGGGTTTGGGTCAGTGATCAGGGAGACAAAGGTTAGACCTTTCAGTCATAATCTGCTTTTAATCTGAACAGTTGGTTCTGTTGTATTGCAGTTTCTAAGGTGAGGAAACAAACCTTAGCCGCAGATCAGTGGTTTCATCCATCCCTGAAAGCACTAGTGCTAATGTAATTTATACCTGTCACAGCAAATATAATGAAAAATGGGAATAATGCAGCTTTTAATTTTTCCCACAGTAGATCTGGCCTTAGAAACTGAAATGAGTTCAGATTTAGCTCATTTTTTTATGAGTGAAAGGAATTTCACCAGAATATGGAATTTTCTCCTGGTTCCTAGTTTCAAACATAAGCTCAACTACCGAAGAAAAAAGTAACTGCATGTATGGCTAATTTTGAGCATCCAGCATCGGATTGTGCTGATGTGTGAACATAAGGATTGATTTTAGCATGTATTAAGAGTTTGAAGGCTTATTTAAATCTGTTAGCACTGCTCAATCAGGCTTATTTTATATGAAAGAGCCTCCTTTTGCTGCACATGCAGGTTCTTCTGACATACTTAAAATGTTTTATTAAAGAATGTTCAAGCCACTCATATCCTAACACTGCATACACTGGAAGGGGAAAAAATATCCCGATAGTTTGAAGAGCTGAAATATTGGAAGAACAGAGCAGAGTCAGAAAGCTCATGTGACTGTGAAGTCACTTGTCTGAAAAGGACTACAGCAGAAGCAGGATGGATAGAAAAGGCTTCTAATATCATCCATGTTAAATGGACTATTGAGTGCACACTGAGGAAATTAAGATAATTAGGAGGTTTCATAGTATGCTCCTAACATTTATAATCTTCCAAGCAACTGTCTCTACTTATTTTTTTTCTGCACTCCAAATAATGAAAATCAAGGAAGAGGGGTGGTTTGGGAAGAGAAAAATATTTTTGAAGAGCACATTACCAGTGTGTATAAGGGATAATTTCAGTGATTAGTGTGAGCTTGCCTGCTCACTTATATGCTTCTGGCATCTAGGGATCAAGGGAAGGGAAGGTAAGGGAAGTCCTGAATGCACTATTCAGCTTTGCCTTCCCTTGGCTCCCACCTACACTGTCTTACAGTAGAAATGCACTCACATAGGAAATAATAACCTGTACTTAATCAATTGTCTTGTTAATATTGCTCTAAATAATGCACAGCAGTATAGGCTTTATAGACAAAAGGAGGTACAGAATAATACTATTCTACTTAGTAAGGTCCTGAGTCTTCTTGTCATTACAAATCCAGATCAATACAATTTAAATAAATCATGTCACTTGAGTCATGAGATTGTAGAGGAATAGAATTTGTCCCACTGCTGAAGGACCCCCTTAATCAGTTACAGCTATGTTGCACTACCTAAACCTGGTAGCAGAGACCATTACTCCCTCAAGTATTCCTGGTAGGAGTGGATATAACTGAGAAAAGACACTACAGTGCATTAGCACTGCTCAGTGTTATAAGATGAGAAGATGGCTTTTTGGTATTACTTACCTACCTCCTCATCTCAGTTAATACTTCAGCTGTATCCCCACCTATACTGTTATCACATTGCGTAGACAGTAGACCTGGCTGTGAACTTTTGTTAGTATGAAAAACTAGCCCACATTGAATATGTATATGTTAGGCAATTCAACACTGCTTGCCAGCTCCCAAAGCTATGTGTACCTGTAGGCAGATTTTCACTTTGACTTCAGAGGCAATTTTCCAAGAATAAGTGAACCTCCAGTTTTAGTTATTTATCCCAAAGCACAGGGATGCAGGAGATTTTCAGGTAAAAATGACATGTTACAATTTCCTGATCTCACTTCTGGAAATGACCCCTCAAGCTGAAATTAAAAATAATCATTTTAGGTAGCCATCAGGACTGGACATACATTTAAAGTTCGGATTTGGCAACTGAAGAGAGGATCATATAATCAAAAACAGTAATGTGAATTCCAGGGATCGTTATAGGAAGCGTGCTGCCTATAGTGAAATAGGACTGTTCATTACACTATAGTTCTTAACCAATTAGAGATTCAAACATGGTGTATTATAAAAATTATAGCAATGGCCATGATAATTAAGTAATCTATGATTCCACATGATCTTTATGTCATGCTTAAGGCAGGAGGTGCACTTTATGCTTTAAAATGTTAATTGGCCTTTGGGAAAAGAAATATTAGATGGACTTAATTTGAAGGACTAAATGGTACCTTGGACTGTGTTCCTAAGTAGTAGATTATAGGATAATAGCAACTGATCCCTATATGTCTCCATGACCTCCTCGGACTTCAGTAAAAAAAATTTACCTGCATGCCCAAAAATTCATCAGTTTTAAGACTTCTTGCATTAAGCAAGACAATCACTCCTATTTTTTCTGTTCGAATTTTCAAGAATTTAAACATGTTAATAACAGTAGTTATTTTGTTGGTGGACACTCCTGTAAGCATCTACCATTAGTGACTGGCATGAGAACCTGTGCTATTTAATGTTTTGCATTAACAGTGAAAACAAGAGAGCAAAGTACTGAGCTTTCAGGGAAAATCTGATATTAACTAATACTTGGGAGTAACATAGCACTCTTGCATTGTACAGGAAGTACACGATCAAGCTGAACATATTTACAAGGACCGAATAGCCTGAAGGAGCCTGAAACAGCCTCAACAAGACATGCAAAGCAGTTGTCAGATTAATATTACACCCATCTGCCGGTCAAAAGCTAACTGAGATGTTTTTCATTCCTTCTCCTTCCAATGGCCCATGGCTGCTGTGAAAGTATCACCTCAGTGTTCCGTCCACACTGCCTTTGGCATTCCCTTATGGTCCCTCCAGCTCCTTAATTTGTCTTCATCTCCAGCTCCTTATGCATGCAGAACTAAAGCGGGGTTGTCCATGTGGGTAAAATTATTATATTACAATAATAGGTTTTTAACCTATGAAGACTTTCATTCCTTTTTTTGTTTATACTTTATTTTGCTGTTTGTTACATTGCCTTACACATCACATCGAAAATGTCTTTGGTCACATCCCTGAGTGCAGCTGTAATACCTAAAAGAGTCCTACTTTTTTTCAGATATCTCTGTAACTCAAGCACATAATTTGATACACAATTTTCTTTGCTTTAGCTTGAGACTCCAGTGTCATTAGGCCACTAAGCTTGCTTGCAGGAAGAAGTGATGGGGGCACAAAGCACTCGTTGCAGCCCTTCTTAAATCCATGGTCTAAGCAGGCCTTACATGACATAAAAGAAGCAGATGAAACTAGCATACATGAGCTCCGCCATTCTCTCTGCCTTGTGAATAGAAAGACAACAAAATCCATGGGTTTGCATCAGATATCCACCCTAATCAAAATAAAAAGCTATTTGAGGCGGTCTGTGGTATCCTCCATTACCTTTAGCTGATGATCCAGAAATGCATGAATCTTTCGCAGGTTTTCAGTAGCTGTGTTTTACTCAGTCTGTAAAGCATTTCTCATCTGTTCCAGAGACAAGTATGTTGCTGGCACTTTCAGGTAAAAATCTGTGTTAGCTTTCCCCTCAGGCACTTGTTCTTTTCTCTGATAGCAAAGGAATGATCTTCTGTGAAGAGATCAAATTTATGTAAGAACTCCCTTAAGACATAACCTGCTGTCATATCCTTCAGTGGCTCCTGACTGAGTCTCCTCTAAAATGCAGTCTTCTTACAGAAAGTGAGTAGGGACAGGACAGGGTCAGTGTTTGTAGGATTAGGAAGTCTTCAGAAATGTGAATAAACTTCCCCACCTCTGGAAAATACTATCTAAATCTGCATCATCACCTGAATGAGGACATTCAAATGACCCCAGACTAGCTAAGGATCTAGACAGATCTAGATCCCAAGGGAAGGTGAAGATTGCTCCTGCATCCCCCTTTTACACTTTGTGAATTCTGGTAGCCAGGTTGCCTATATATCTGGCAATCCTGAACATCTCACGAAGGAATCATCTTTTTAGCATCCCTTTTTCCCTCCTGCTTTTTTGTTGCTTTGTATTTTAAGCAGCTCTTCAGAAAAGGTTTCAGACTCACAGGGTCAGGTCACTTGAGGGGATACTCTTTAGGTTTGCTCCCCAGTTCACTCTGAGCAAAATTCACTTTTTACTCCAGTGTCATCCTATGTTTCCCCTGGATTCAAAAAACCTAGAAAGCTTAGTCAGAGGCAGAATATTAGTAAGAGTGAGATGCTGACAAAACCACTTTGACAGACACTGCTCTTATCCACAGAACTGTGCTGAGTAAGAAAGTGATAGACAGAAGCATTCATGTTAGGTGCTTTCAGGATAAGGAATGTTAGGGAAGTGGTAAACAAAACAAGCGTGGATAATTTAGGGAGCACAGCATGAAGGAGAAGCTCTGGAGAATAGAAGAGTTAGAGCTGAATTTGTTCTCTGCCTCTAATACATGCTACGGGCTCTGGCCTCTATTCATCTGAGGAAATTGAACATTGCATGTAGGCATGCACAAAATTATGACTTTTTTTGCCTAAAGTCTCAAGATCCTCTAAGTTTTAGCTCTCTTAGGATCCTGTATACTGAATGATGATCTGAAATTCTGACTCTGTAGGAGCCAAGAAAACTGTATGACAGGTAACAGTGAATGGCACAAGGTCCAAATATACTCTTCAGCACCCTGATATGAGACTCTATCAAGATGCAAATATTAGCTGTTACTGAGGCTATTTGGAAGTTGCTCATATTTTCTATTATTCCTTGCTTAGCCTTCTCTGTTTTCATATTACAGTCTCTTGAGGGAACACAACAGTGCAGTTCTGCCTGTTTCTTTCTTTTCACCAGTGGATTTCTGATCTCTCAAACTCACCATGCAGTGAGGTACAGGCTACAGACATGCTGCAAGCTCCACATCTGATCCTGCTGCCCTGAGAGCCACAGAAATGTTGTCACAGCTCACAAGGCTGGACTAGTGCCAGCTCAATATAGCTTTAATGGGATCACTTTCTCTGGTGACTGAGGAGGCTTAGCTGCCGTATGGTCTCTTTAGGCTTCTTTTCTGCTACTGCCATGGAAGTGAATTGCCCTGCCACAAGCTACATAAGGGGAGATCAAGAACTAGTGTTCAGAAAGAGGAGGTGAAAATAAAAGACAACAGGCAGATTTATAGGTTAGCAGAGGAGTCATTTATCATGAAAACTAAGTCCTAGTGAAAGATGGCAGCAAATGAAGGGGCAGAAGATACAAAGTTCACTGTCCTGTACACATTTCCCTTCTAATATGTAATCTGTCAGCAGGTTATTTACGTGTGCTTTTCTACCATTTTCCAAGCTCCTAAGAACTGAATGTTTAATGTAGCACAGATGAGCCTGCAGAAAGTATCCAGCTGTGTTCAGAGAGCAGGCTTTGGCAGTTCCCACAGGAACACTGGGGAAAACAGTCCTAGCAAGGACCAGAGGTGTCCGGATGAAAGTGGCTACTGGCTTTTCAGCACATCCTTGAACTGATAATTAGATCAAGTGAGATGAAGAACAAAGTAAGTGGTATTAATATATAATCAGAGAGTGATAAATGCAAATGTCAATAATTTAATTAGTGCTATTCTTCCTTGAGGAGCAGCAAGTGAAAAAATAAAAAAAAACCTAACCAAAACCAGAACCGGAACAGAAGATAGCAGTAGAGGACCAAATCTACGCTTCAGGGCTGCCTGCTGTATAGCTGAAACTCCATTGCAAAACTTGCTTTACTTTCACAGCTGTCTTTCCACCACCATGGCTGTTTCTTCATGGGAGACATGGTTTAACTCTACCAATCCAGAGTATACAAAGTACTGAGGCTGCTGGAGGAGCTGACTAACAAAGAACTTCATGACTTACTGCTGATGATAGGGATTTACTCAAAGACTATACTGTTGTAGCCTGAGCAGTCAAGGCCCTTAGTTGTTCAGAGTCAGTGTCCATGCATTAGAGCTTTTTCTGACTGATCCTCTTGAGGGAAACACAGGCAGTGCCTTGTTGAGACAGACACACCATCTTGCTTAGTGATGTTAACCTTGCCAGTGAAACCATTCCTCCATTAGCCTGTTTCCACCTACATTAGCAGTTTTGCTGGCATAAGCTTGTGAAACAGAGGATATGATTTTTTCACGCTGCCTGTGATGTCAATATTGAATACAGCTGAACTCTCTATCAGTGTAACTTGAGGATCTTAAGCCAAATGCATACAAGCTTTTGCTAGGGTAGCAAGTGCTGGCTAAGACAGCATCCTCCCTAATCAATTTGGTTACACCACCAAATGCTCCTTGTAGACCTGCCAAATGAAGAGTG
Organism: Psittacus erithacus; assembly: GCA_009867235.2. Lineage (NCBI taxonomy): Eukaryota > Metazoa > Chordata > Aves > Psittaciformes > Psittacidae > Psittacus > Psittacus erithacus. The sequence continues at coordinate 78,640 of WYDI02033373.1, read as the reverse complement.
GGGATTTTTTTCCGGCTTTGTCTAGCTCTTTGAAGAGAGGTATGAGAGCCTCATCGTTATCAAAAAACCCTCCTCCTGCTGTTCCGCATTGCATCTCCACCAGAGGGCTCTGCTGGCGTGTCTACATGGGCTCAGCCGGACTGGGAGGTGGATCCTCCTCTCTCAGCTTCCTCCGATGTCCCTGAACGGTCCCTCGTAAATCCTCAGACTGGCTGAGAAAAATTAAATACACCAAATTGTCAAATGTGGACAAAAAAAAAGAAAAAAAAAAAAAGGAAAAAATTTTAAAAAGCAAGCAAATCCACCAAAATCATATGTCCACCATTTTTTCAGCCAGCAATGACAGTTACAAAAGTCCTACCCCAATAAAGACACATGTCATGGACTTTACAAGATAAAGACCAAGTTTGCAGTAAAGAGTTGGGCCCTGCCACAGGGCAAAAGACACGCCCAATATGTCACAAACTGCTCTCCAGTGCCTTTGGCTTTTCATATACCTTAGAGCACTAGGTGTGTTTTCCTCAGCAGCGTAAATACAGGTGAACAGTCTTCTCTCTAATGTGGACAATGCAGTGTTTACCCACTTCATGTGACAACCAAACTAGTGAGATCGCTTTATTTCTCATTTGCCCCTGCACAACTGACCTCATACTCCCTCATAGGAGAAGAAGATCAGTCCGTGTAACTGAGCGTAAGTGAAAGGAAAACTGAGGCTAAAGCTTCTACCTTTGTACTCAGCATAAAATCTTCCTGCACTGAATGATGAGATTTCTGAAACGGAAGTTGACTCCGATGTGCAAAGCACCAGGAAAGCAGAACTAAGCTCACTTTCACGTCTAGAAAGAAATTGCATGTTTCACCCTAGCAAGTGGTCGGCTCTATATATTGGAAAGTTGTGGATTACTAGTTTTCTAATAATATAACTAATTCCTAGTTTTCTATGTGATGATTACAGAGGGTTTGCATGCCTAAGGCTTGCACATGGGGGTTTTTTTCTATTTCTGTATATATATGGAGTATTGCTGTACTCTGAAGACTGTGTTTTCAAGACATTCTTGTAAAAACAGCTTCAGCAATGTGAAATAACTGCAGGCCTAAAATCACCTTTTGTAAATGTAGGTTGTGAATTTCAGACTTTTATAATTTTATTAAGTTCTCAAGGATGCCACCTAGGTGAAGGAAGTTGTGAATATGGTTAAAGACCTTTCTGCAAGGATTAATAGTGAACATAAAAAACAGCTGTAGTAGAGCTAACTACTGTCATCTTAGTTCATGGCCTGAGCTTTCATGTGGGCATAGAGCCCACACACCAGTTTGTACTCTGACTCATGTCTGCAATGAAACAACTGGCTTCTCAGACAACAAAATTCATGTCTGGGCTAGATCTGCCTCACACGCTGATTTTGCCCTTCTAGGCAGAACAGGTACGTCCAGCTCCAATTCTAGAGCACCAGAGACAAGTATGAAAGTAGCCACCAAATGTCTCTTATGCTTTAAATATGTGGGGGAACAAAGCCCTGTGTAAGAGTCTGTGTTTTCCTGGCTCAATGGCTGTGTTGTTCCATGATCTGCATTTGAAGACTACCAACAAATTTCAGCTGGTTCAAAATACAGAAGGCAGCTGCTTGCTCTTTCCTCACTGTATCTCCAAAGACATGCAGGGCACTGCATTGTGCAAAGTGCCCCGGCTCCCAGGTAATTTGTAACCTACGGTCAGCTCTAGCCCATGGAGTGATATATCTTTTTGTCTTTACTGGTTTTAGAATCTGTTGTGGCTTGTCCTGAAGTTAATGATGAAGTTCATTTTGGCAGCAGTGGTAGAACATTAGCTCTGAAATTAGGACCTTTATACAAACACAAATATGGCACAAAAATCTCACGTAAAATTGAATCAAAAGTGTAGCACTCCTTCCCCTTCTTGGTCTCCATCACAACTACTGAGTTCATTTGAGAAGCCTAATCAAACATTACATCTGTTGGTCTTCTGAGACTTAGTGATATGGTGGTTTCAAGGAAGGGCATCTGACTAACACTTGCCTTAACCCTTAAATGGACTGGAGCTCTTAATTCCAGACTACGCTGAGGCACCTTCCACTTAAACTGGCTTCTGATGAAGGAGGTTCATGATGAAGAGTAGCATTTTTAGACAAAGATGTTAAAATCTGATGTTTGGGTTTTTGAATTTTTTATTGTGTGACTCTGGATTTGTTTGACTTTTGGTATCCGTGTTGTCCCAAATGCTGAGAGACATAATTTAATGAACTGGAAAATAAAATTGTAAATTGTCAGCATGACTGCATGACTGCTTAGAGATTGGAGTGCTTACTCACTCTCAAGCCTGTGACATTTTTAAAGGTTGCATGGGATTTTAGTTGCATCTGTTCTGCTAAAGTTCTATCAAATCTGACACCTTTACCTCTCCCCTCTCAGCAGCTAATAGGAGAAGAGTAGTCATCAGAATTAAAAGACCACACATGAGTTTGAAAAGATAAAGTTTTTTTCAGAAAGCCTAGGGTGGATTAAAATCTTGGTAGTCAGTCTGAAACCGTGAAGTACTAGTTAAAGAGAAGCATTTTTCACTTTACAGGCATCATTCCAGCACAGAGAGACTTGCAGCTAGAAGTGAGTGTAGCCAAGGTAGCTATCAGTCTAGGTGTATGTAACAGCTTACTTCTGGTTTAAGGGGACTATCTGTAATTATTATGCTGGCATTTATATTCTTATTTTAAAAATAAAAGAAACAAGAAAATGAAAGAAGAACTGTGTCAGAAGCCATGTCAGTCAGGCATATTACACTCTCAGAAGAGTAAGCAGTCTGTAGTATTTTCAGGGGCAAACTCAATGCTAATCCAAACAGAAGCTCTTTGCATCCACATAGGATGCCATCCTATGGCAAACACCAAGCTGTGCCTTATATGCCCTTTATTTATTTCCTTGAAATACTAGGCAGGAATTGGAACAGTTTTCCCAAACCCACAATTTATACTTATTCCATTTTTGCTTCAGACTGCAGTCTGAAGTCCATTTTTTCAGGTTTTCAAATTTCAAACAGCTTTATACAACAAGGTAGTGAGACATTGGAAAGTCCCCCTTATTCACTATAGCAGCATGCTTAGCTTTGAAAATACAATCTCTATAACACAGCATGCGGGGGTTTGCCTTGCCTACTCTCTGAAATTCCTAGGATAATTCTGCTGTAGGTGCTGCTTATAAAATTCAGTGTTAAGAATTGTATTCCATTGTCTTAATAACTTGCTCTTCACATTCTTCTGCACCTAATTAGATTCAGATCAAATGAAGTTGTAAGTGCCTAGGGATAAAGAGAAACTCTTAAAGGGCAATTGACTCAGACAATGCAAGACTCCAAGGGGACTTTGAAGCAGATGCAGTGATTAATTGGTTATTTAAACTTCATGTGCTGAACTGCTCTGACAGGACAGGTATTTTCATGCCAACTGCCTAACACCCTTGCAAAAGCAGTTTGGTTGTGTAAGAGTGAAGCAACAAAATGAAGAGATGGCCATTTTATGTGCACATGGGGAGTGTATCATCAAAAGTAGCACATGGTGGTTGTGCTCAATATTTAATAAAGAGCTGTAATAATTAGTGTAGGGAGGCTGAGAGTGTATTTCTAAGGTCTAGAGTATGCTGAATATTTGTCCAAAAATGTGTGAAGTTCGGAATGGTATGTCAAGTAATAAATATTTGGTTGAATAAATCTGACGTCAGTGATTTGGAAGTAATTAATTGAAAATTAAATTCTTTTGTATTATGATGAGAAAGTCTGAAAGAATACATACTGAACAAGCAGAACAATGGCACTGGGAACAAATACAGGGTCCATCAGGACCAATGTTATTATTGAGAAGCCATGTCCAAACACTGGCACCTGTTGCCTCTAGCTCCTTATGGGGTTGACAGTGTTAGGATACTTTTCTGAAATGTCAGTATGGTCCTATTCTGCTCTGATTAGCCAGTGTTGAAAATGTACTCCATACTCTACACCTTCCATTCAGCTTTGCAATGCAAACTTTCAGCTTCTGTTTCATTTACTAACTTGGGAGCAAAACACCATTAGTAAGAGAAGGGATTTCACAACTTGGTGCCTTCCAGGCTATAACTGTACATCATTTCTGTTGTATTACTTTGACCTTTTACATATGCTATATCAGCTGTGCTGTGAAAGTACAGTTTGTTCTGAGTTTAGCTGCTAACAGTTGCCTCTGGGATTTCTTTGTGCTCCAGTATTGGAAGTACTTTGCATAACAGACTTTCTTGTAAGTGATTTTTTCCCATCATTCCCTTACTGTCAATCTACTTAGAGTTAGACTTGCATCCTGGCATCGGTTCCTTAGTCTTTCCTTGTTTTGTTCATTGCTCTCTCTTTCTTCACATTTTTCTTTGCCTTTCCTTTTCCCTACCGTTTTACCCCGTGCAGACACATGCCCTCTTACCCTAACGTTGTTTTTTTCTTCTATTTTTATCTCAATTATTCTTTTTTTCTTTTTTTTTAACAACATACTCAAGTATGCACAATGCCCAAACTAGCAAGACTCTGAAGGAACAGAAAAAGAAACATAATAACCCACTGTATTTTGGGCTTGCTTCTCTTTGTTCTTCCCATCCTCCTGATTTTTTGGCTTGATCTGCCAGGAATAATCAAGCCAGAAAAACACTCTGGAGTAGGTACTATATCCTTTATCAGTACAGCACCTAACACACTTTTGGATGCTATAAAAAGCTACAAGATGTGGTTGAAAATATTTGCCTTAACTCAGTGGTATGGGTACTTAGCATTCAGACTTGATTATCTTTCTTATGTTAGGCAATTGGCTCTGAAATAAGAACAGCAATAACAACATATGGAATTAGTCAGCTTGTATCAGTCAAGGGACTGCTCCTGGTTCATTTATAGCTTGTTTACATGGAAAAAAAAATCAAGACACCTTTACTGTTTCTCCACAACTTCTGCCTGGCGGTAGAATACTACTGCATTCAAGATTATACATTTAATTTATACGAGGATGAAGGTCAGAACAAAAGCCAGTAAGGTGCAAATACTGCCCGAATTACATACTACATTTCTGTGTAATCATGGTTCAATGCTTTTTAATTTTCTTGCTTTCACAGAAGATTTTGCTACTGCACATGCCCAGTGATAAGCTACAGGAGTGCCCTCATCACCAGATCCCTTCCCCAGGCAATCGCATCACAATCACAGGGCTTGCACTCCTTTTTACTATATCCCATGTTCCACACAGGAGACACCAACCTTGCCCACAACTTGGTGGTTAGCAAACTTGCCTGGGATGTTTGATTTGTGGATCTGAGCCTCTTCAGGTGCCTGTGCCAGGCCTGACAGACAAGTTTCTTCCCACGCTTGCAGGTGTGCTGTGACCACCAGAATATTTGCAAGGCATGGAGAGTATTACAGCAGGCATGAAGGAGGCACTTAACTGTACTGAGAGGGATAACAGACAGATAATATGCCAGCTGCAGACTCCAAGAGATACCAAAGAGAGGCAGAAGTTCAAACATAAGTTCCCCTTTGGATTTTCCTATGATATCTACCTACCCAAGTAGGTATAATCAGATATATAATAGTATAATCAGATAAATCTTAATTTCTATGCCACTATTCCTCCATTTATTGCATGTGAAATTCAATCAGGACTATTAAACACTGCCCAAAGAACCAGATAACTAACTGTTAGAATGGCAAAATCAAAATCCTTCTTTGAAGCTGGTCTATAACTTTGTAACTGGAGTAGTTAGGCAGTGCATTAGACAATGCACAGAGGGCTTTTCAAACTGATTCATTGCTAGGTATTAATGGCTTATTACAATTATAATTAAAAAAATTGAAGTGTTGGCAGAAAGCAACAAGCCTGATTTTTTTATTTCATATCATACTCTTAAAGGGTATGTTTAAAAAATGCTTCATGTAAAATTAGCTTCAATGCATAACCTTTATGGCATTATGAATAATGCTACATTATTAAAAGTGAATCAGTCTGAAAAATGCAGTTTTGCATTCTTGCTGCTGGCAAAGTTTTTCCATTTTATTCATCCACTGTGATGAGCATAGACCTTCAGGTTATCATTTTGTCTCAATCTAGTCTTATATTTAACTTTGCAAACAGGATCAAGTTTTAGCAAGCACTAACAGGAATGTGGTTAAAATCCCTTTCATTATATTTTTTTAATACAATTGAAAAATGTGAATAAACTTCCAGTTTAGTATTTTTTTCCCAGTGCTAGACAACACAGTAAAGAGAAGAAAAATAATCATCCCCTCCTCAGATAGGAGAGCTTTGAATCCAAAATTACAACATTAGATAATTTCAATTAGGCTGATGTTCCAAGAACACTTCAGGACAGCACAGGTTGGCTATGATGCCAAATATAACCACCTGTCTTATAACATCCCTGGTCTTGTGTAGCTGTGGAGTGAGCACACAGGATCAGGGAATTGGTTTGATTAGAACTAAAATAGAAATAAACAATTGAATCAAACAGAGTCCCACCCTTCCATGTTGTGTGTTCCCCCTTCTTTCCCCTCCCCTTCTCCAAAGAAAACAGTTATTTTTAATCTGGGTCAGTCCCCTGACCACATAGCAACATAGGATAGGTTTCAATTCAGACTCCTGACTGTACTTGTCTCCGGTGTTGAAGTTTAAAGGTGCGTCCCTTACAGGGTGTCTGAACCTCCAGTGCAGTCAACAGAGATCTAGGCAAGAATTCGGTGGGTTCCCGCAAATATCTCAGATGTCCTAGGATATTTAAGGTATGTCCCTGAAGCTTGCATGTCTGTTGAAAATCTAGAGGAGATCCATGGACTTCCAGATTGGTAGCTAGAGGGCAGTGGGTTAGTTTAAGGATGTACATGACACTAGATATATATAGATAACCAACTGAATATTAATGTAGACACTTAATTGTCTTAATCTTAAACTGAATCCCAACCCTAAACTACCTTAACTTACAGCAGAAACCCACTCACAAGCACTCCAGCACCAGGGAGAAATGCAGTGCAAGCTGTAGTTACTGATCAAAGGCAGTGGGAGTGCAAACTTTCTTTCTTACAGCAGAAAAGCTTACTTCTGAGATTTAAAATTGTGAAAGGAGCGATGCTAGAACGTTAAAAGAAGCCTCAGAAATGATTAAAGAGAAAACTCCTATTGGCTGCTGATGGACACTAAACCAGACTGTTATTTAGACAATAACACTCCTTCACCTCTTCAAATCTTACAGATACCCAAGTTATCTTAGCTTTAGCTACAAACCCAACAGTTAGTTTTACACTAAGCAGAGATCCAAAGAGATCTGTACAGCCACACTAGCATTCAGTACCTTGAAGGAGACTTCACTGAAATGAAATCTCCTTGTGTACAAGAAATTGTGTTTTTTATAAATATCGTGTTATAGTAAAAGCAACAGCAATAGCCTGTTTAACCTTTTAGAATAGAAGAGGCCATTAGTTCCACTTTAGTCCTGCAAAGCCCTCTGAGGAAAGAGGTCCAGGCCAGATGCACCTTCTTCTCTTGGCCTGCAGTCTATCTGAGCACGAATTGAGTTATTCTAGAATATTTTTTGTAATTAATTGGAGTTTCTTTCTCCAGAGATCAGAGTCTCTGATACAAAGAGCTTCTGGACTCAGATTGTGAGGAAGTCAGCCAGTAAGGCTTAGCCTCTATCAGTCTGGTAATGTCAGTGAACTCTGAGGGCAGTAAGAAAGTTGCGGTGAAGTTTCCTTCACTTCTAAAGCACTAAAATGACGTAAGTTCAAATACATGTGATTAAAGAGGAGAAAATCATATTTCAAGGATGCAAACTCCCGCTGATTGTAGGATTCCACGACCAAATACATGGATAACCTGAAATGAGCAAGGATGAGAAGTCTAATTCCTCTCAAATTAATGAATTTCACTTCAACTCATTTTTCTTCTGAATTTATCTGAATTCCTCACCTACTCTTCCATAAAACTTATGGACAATAAGTTGGATTTTAATATTTCACCTCTAGTGAAATCAAGCATTCCTACATCTTTCTGCTTAGGTGGGATTTCTATGAGTATTTTCCTACTGTGGGAAAAGAAGGAAAAAATCTGTTCTTTTCGTATTACCATCTGGACCCTTCTACCTTTTCCTCATATCATTCCTCTTAATAGAGACTAAAAAAACAAGCTGAAAAAATGAAGCATTCCGGAAGCCCAGAATCCTCCTTCAAAACAAAGTCTAGTGAGCTTTTTATCCAGTAAACATCATTGCACAATTTTCACATACGTGAGCGCTGAAGGCTCCAGACAGCAGAATGTAGCAGAAGACAAATGACAGAAAGCTTGTTCAGAGGGGCTGATTCAAGAGCTGGGAGCAGCCAGCCAGTCTCACGAGGCATGGAAAGGACTTTCTGGGAAGAGTTGCTGCAACTCAGAAAGTCACTGACTCGGCTAAAACCAAACCTAGAAGCAAGAACTTGCCTGCAGGGACACCATGGGTAGAAGGAGAATTGGATATAATTCTTGTTTTCTTTTCTCTTCCTCTTCTTGACCTTTTCATTTTGTATTTTCTCTGTGTAGTAAATTAGATCAGCTTGTATAACAAATAATGCTTTTGTCTTTAGAAGTCCCTTTGGTCTTTGGAAATCTCACTATGAAAAGAAAGTTTGAGCCACAGGCTCAAAATCTCATTTAAACTCCCCATAAAATTCTCAGATAACAAAGTTCAAAATGCAAACTGAACTGGTAAAGGAAACCATCACCAGTAGCTAAATAACAGGATCAAGAACTGTGGGACAACATTATAATAGCTTTAGAATCACAGAATATCAGGTTGGAAGGGACCTCAAGGACCATCTGGTCCAACCTTTCCATTGTTTAGACTACTTTTTTCCTGGGAAAAGCACAGTCTAAACAAGACGGCCCAACATTCTGTCCAGATGAAGATTAAAAGACATCTCACCAGGCATGCCAAGAAGACTGCAAATCAGGAAGCAAATTTGAAATAAGATAATCACAGAAGTATAATAAAACATGAAATCAGAAACTATATCACATAAAGTACAAAGTTATATCTTCTCTGGAAATCATCCATGATTCTGTTCAAGAAGATGGGTACTCTGCAGGTACATTGGGTTTACCTTCTAAGAATTACCTTCAACTGCCTACAAGTGTGTAGGCATACAGCAGAGTAATGAGAGCTTCTCCAAGAGACCTCACAAGGATTAAAAAATAAATAAATAAAAATGAGCTTCCTCTTTAGCTCTTAGGCTGAGCACAATCACAGATGACAGATGCTTTTGCTAAATTGTAGTTAAATGTTTCAAATGAAAAAGGCCAGCCTTTTCAGGAAAAGGCACTTAATTATCTTCTCAACATACAAATAAACCAGGGGTACAACTTTCTTTTCGGTTAACAGAAGTGTTTTAATGTTACAGGTATAGCTATAATGTATTGAGCATCTACTCAGAAGAGTCTCAGAAATTCAAAGGTGCTTGAACCTGCTTGATCCAACTTAGCAAAGAAATGTAAATCATTGGTTTCACAGTAGTTGACCTTCAAACATTATATGCACAGAAAATCTCCAAAGTTGTTAAGGGTGTTGAAAATCTCCTGACAAATGCAACAGAAAATAATAAGGTAGCAGATATGCACATTCAAGATATTCTTCAGGTATGGTTTTCATTTAGGTCATTGCTAAATTGTTACTTGGTCTCATTTATTGTCAGCCAAATGTCAGTTCACAGAATAATCAGTAAAATCAGCTTAGCATATGTTTGCTAAGCTCACCTAAATAACAGCTGCCTTCAGAAGCAGAGAAGCTAATCAAAATGGAAGATTGGTAACACTGAGCATAGCCATGCCCCTGTGCCTAACCCTAGCACATGGCTTTAACTTACAACAGGAGAGTCAGAGCTGAACTGGCCTAAGTTTTCTCATATAGAGAAATTAGGAGAAAATAGGTGCTTCAGAAAGTACTATAAATGCATGTAAAACAAAGACCTTGTTTGAAACTTGTCTGAATTCTTCAATATATCATTACTTTCAGTTTTCTGGGGGGAAAAAAAATCCCCCAAACAAAGTCTTTGAAAGCAATTTCAGGCCTTGTATTTCTCTGGGAAAAGAAATTGTATCCAATACTTCATTAGAAGCAGGACGGTATTTCTTCCAAATTCTTTTTCCACTGGTGCAATCTCCTAGATGCCTACACCCAGGCTACACCTATACACCACATAATGTTATATTATCCATAAAACTAAAATCCAAAGATCATGTAGTCATCCCCAAAGTTCTTCCATTACTTACAGAAATTTGTTGAGCCTGGAAAGTCTTAAGTTCCCAAGATGAAGAGAAAGATCTTGCATATTTAAAGACAGAAAAACTTGAAAGGATGAGCCTTAATGCTATGGAAGAGATTGCATTCCTAGGACCTGATACCCTGAGAAGACATTACAGAATTAAAACATGGTTTTAAGTCAATTTTCAATTTATTACCCTGGAGCCCTTTATTTTCCTGTCTAGCAGAGGACTTAGCTCATGATTTCTAATGTTAGTTTGGCAGCATTGATTACCCAGAGATTAAGTTAAACTTGACATCAAAAGGGCTACTTTTAAAATGAATCACATACTCAAAGCATATGTGAAGCCAGAATAGGATTTAAGGAAAATAATAATGAATGAACACTTGAACACCTATCAGCCAGATGACTTAGGCCTTGATTCTTCAGACATTTTCAACATGCAGTACTTCACACAGTTCAATTAGTCACGTTGAAAATAACAGGACCTTTTGCGTGCACTGGTGTTGGAAAGACATGCTACAAAATTGGCAGGAGCTACCATATATCTATTCTCAGTTACATAAGCTGAAAATCCCCAATCCTTCTTTGAATCCTTGACAGTTCAATTTTTTTTCTCTTTACAGGTAGCGCTTTGGACGTCAGGTCATTCTCTGCTAGCTCAATTGTTTTGGTTGGTTGTCTCTACTAACCTGAAAACAGCAATTTTCTCTAATCTGCAGCTTTTTAAATATATTTCCCATAATTACCTGCTGTATGATATTTCTCCCTGCAGTATCTGCTCTGTAATTTGCAATGGATTTTTAACTGTTTCAGAGTGATCTGTAATACCAATCCACTAAAATATTTTGGATGGATCTTCATGAATATTTGATTACCACATCTGTAGATTTTCACAAGAAAATGTACCTGGCCTCAATCAATTCCATAATCATTCCTTATAATATTATTTTAATTCTACCCCTTATGGATAACTAATGCTAACAGCAGCTGCACGTCTTCCTTTAGCAACACTTTTTGCAAAACAGACACACTTAAGTATCTCGAAGAGGATAATGCACCAAAACATTCTGGTTTTCTACCTTCTAAAAATTCATGTAATTTTCAAAGGCAGTAAGTTAAACTGATTCAACTCCCTGTTAGGAGTAAGAGGGACTTGTGTTAAGGAATCCAACAAAACTCCTGAGAGAAAGGGTTTCAGCCTGGCTAAATCCAGCTACTTTCCATCATCACTTACCTACCTCTGAAGGAGCCTAACTTCAGTGTATGCCTCGTTATTTAGCATGAAAGCACTTAGACACTCTAATACCTGTTCCTGGAAGGGGAATGCTTATTTCCCACTTGAGGCTTTACTGCCTGGTAGTTCATTCAGAGGGGCAGCATTTAAGTCCTGACAGCAGCCTGTAAAGTTAGTTGTGCGCAAAGCTAACAGCTAACTTCTGCTGACCTACCGGTACCCTTTTCTCTTTCCCTACCCCTCTTTATAAGGATAGGGGTAGGGAAATAATTTGAGGGGATAATTGAAATGGGGCTGGTCTGCATGTGTGATGTCTCTTCATTTGCGAAATATAACAAAAGTCACAAATCCATGGACTCTGGAAAGAGGAGTCTTCTGCCACTGTGGTTTTGCATTTTTCAAGAACAGCTTGAACTTTACATAGGACTGCTGCTGGGTAAAAACAAAACCAAGGCTGAAAGTAAGTTTATATCACATAGCAAGTGCCATAATAATGAGACCAGAACCAGGCTTTTGCTTGACCGTTTTCCTCTGTCTTTTGCTCCCAGTAGGATGGCCCTCAGCTTTGACAGAGGAACAAAGGATGCCCTAATTTTCAGACCAATGAAGGATATGAATTTAGCTATTCTGAAGGTCTCGATCCCAATCCTCTTTAGACTTGGGGATTCCAATCACCTAAGTCATCCCTCTTTCTAAGCAGTTTCTTTAATCATTAGGCTCTTACATTAAAGATGAATATCACTGCTAACACACAGCTCCATTAAAGTTATGAGCCTCAGAAAAGCAGGAGTAGAGTGCAACATGACTGACAGATAGCTAACATCAGCAATCTGAATCATCCCTCAAAGTTGCCTAGGTTTCCCACACAGTCAGAGGGAATTGCTTAAATTAAGCAATACAGGGTTCAAACAGCATGGAGTTTACATAACTTTTTTAATGGCATGGATTCAGAACCTGGGGGAATCGAGTTCCCATCTGGCCACTGAACAACAGAATTGGCTAAGAGAGAGCTGAAATGCCTATTTTGCAATACACATCATGATCAAACTGTTCTGTGATTTCAAGAAGTCAAATCAGGTGACTTGCCCCTGTAAAAAAATCACATTTTGCTAGGGAGGGAGTTTTTTTATTTTGCATTATTTTATGTGTAAGATGCTCCTTAAAAAAAAAAAAAAGAAAGGCACAGAGAAGAACCTTCTGGATGCCTATTGTTCTATTGTTCTTCAGGCATCCATTTATCTTAATGTTCCACATTCTCTTACTTCCCTTTCATTAAGACAGGGAAGATGAAGGTCTTACAACTGTTGTGGTTCAGCTGAACTCTGTGGCTAGTTGCATTCCCTCCCTCTGAGCATCCCCTTTATTTTAACAGAAAAATTATGGGAAAGTGCACAGAGAAACTAACTTACTGGTGGATTCCCTCCGTACTCCTTTTCTTTTTCATCTTTTTAAAAGTTTGCTTATGCAAGGCTAATAGGGAAAAGCAGTGCCACTGTGGCTTGATTGTCACTGGGACAATGCTAATTCAGTGAAAGGAAAAATGAGCTTTACAATATGGCGACAGATGCAAGAAGTTTCCTTGGACTCTAGGGAAAAGAGAAGCACTTGAAAAGAGTTTCGTTACAGACTACAGAATATACACTGGAAGTCTGGGCTGAAAATGGCCAGAGGCTGAGGGAGCTGGGAGAAGGGTACTGGAAATGCCTGTCCTGTTCTTGCTCTTCCCTAGGTGACTCCTCACAGGCATCACTGGAAACCAAATACTGGCTTAGAAGGAGCAATTGGGCTTTTCTTAGTGGATCCAGCTTTTAAATAAAAAGCATTTCTGCCTCATAATTAACCAGAAGACTAAAAAATATTCTGGTTATCTCTAAGAAACATTTGAAGTCAGTTCATTTATCTAAAGATGTCAGTTAAACAAATTTTAACTATGAAAAACTTACTGTGGAAGTCTTCCTCATCTCTGTCTGAATTTACCATTAAAATATATGCCTACAAGTCTGCAAGTGAGATCCCTTCTAACATATTTTCCCCTAGGAATTTTCATGTATTCTTTTTGCTACCTTCACAGAGATTTTAGAAGTTCAGTTAAGAGCTTACAGTGTGAAACAACTGAGCAGTGTACAGTTATAAGAGCATTAACAACTACAACTGTAGCATTCTTTTTATATGCAACCTTGTCTATAGTGTGTGAATAGTTCAAATTGTAATGCTGTGCAAATGAATATGAATAGTCAGCAGTGAGACTAGGCTGTTACATCACACCCAGGGAACTATTATTTAGCATGTACATATTATTTTCATCCTCAAAGAATTTCATGAGCAGCCATTCATCTCTGAAAGATGCTTCAAAGCCAAGCACATAAATATTACCATATCTGCTTCTAAACATGAAAGACAGAAAGGATGGGGAAGTTAAGTAAGTGACTCACCCAAAGGCAATCAATAAAAGAAAGTCAGTATCAGAGACATAATTATAAACCAGACGCACCTGATTATATCTAGACTGCATTTAGAGAAGCAGCCTGAGGCCATGCAAGTCTAAATACTTTCGTCAGCATTGAAAACATGAGGTGGTGGTGACTTTTGGATAAAACCAATGAAAGAAATTTTGGATTATATTATCCTTTAGTGCAAGATGCCTGATGCAAACACCAACAGCAATGTTTCCACTGTTCCTTGCAGTATGATGAATGTACACTGAATTATGTGAGATCCCTGAGAACCTCTGCCCTGTGAGTGAGTGGGATTTGTTGACAAAATAAAAACTCCTACTGTCAGCAATGTGGATTCATGAGATCAGTTAATGATGGAGAGCAAGCTGGGTTGGACCTGATGGTTTCCAATCCTGAATGCATAAGGTGGGCGTGGATGCCACCACTAGGTCTCATGATTGACCATGACTGCGTTTTCCAGCCTTTTTATCCCTGTCACTTCCCTCTCGTGGAATCTTTCACAAAAGTTCGGTCTTTTTTTTTTGAAGCTTACTCTTCCCTGCCTGTCCCACAGAAACAACTAAATCCTTTGTTCATACCCATGTGAAGGGTAGCTGTGACTGTTGCCTATTGACTGTTCCTTCATGATGAGGGAGTTAATCTCATTCTCATAACAACATCGTCATCTCTTATCTCTCATCCTTATTAGCTTCATCACATAAACGCTTCATAGGATTCCTGCGTTCTCCATAACCCACCTACACAGCAACACAGTTCTACCTCATCTCTCACAAAACTTATTAACCATTTTTTCAACTTTTTCCATGCAATTTATCTCCAATCACATCTGTGCAGTTCACGTTGCCCTTCTCTCCCTTCTATACCTGCATTTCACAGAGTAGGTAAAAAAAAATCTTGCTTTCTCCTCTCACTGTCATTCCTTTCACCCAAGCCCTCTGCACTTCAGCAAAAATCCCATCTCAGCACTCTTTCCCTCTTCACCAAACGCTAAACACACCAAGGATATTAGCATAATTGAGCAACTGAGATGACTGCAACCAGGTGAAGGTTTGAGGTTCTGAAAAATCTTTACCCTGTTCTCTTTTGCCTTAACCTCAACCCATCCTCCTCCACCCACACATAATCAATTCCTTCATAGTTAATATCATTGGTTTTTACATCTATCAAACAACATATATCAGATTGTAGATGCAGATTGACTACAGAAATAAGAGTTGCACTTTTGTTTGTAATTCTGTTCCTTGCAATTTACCATTCAAATGCGGTAAAGCCTAGAGCATTCAATGAACTGAATGAAGGGAGGATCTCCTTGCTTTAGTATACAAACGTCCAAAGCTCAGACATCTCTTTTTCATAGGCAAGAAAGGCAAGAATTGCCACGTTCTGCCAGCTTGCTTATTCACATAAAAACATATGCTTTCAGATCCAATTTCTTCTATTTTTCTGTCCTTGTGGCCAGCACATGGCCAACTGTGCACAAATATACAGTGAAGCTCTTTAATCATTAGCAAGCTCATTTTAATTGATTCATACCAGGGACTTTGTGATAAAGAAAATTGCAAAGAAGCAGTAAGCTTAAAGGATTGAATTACCTAGACTTCAGAAGCATTCTTTGGTTTTGTTTGGTCTTCCTTTATTGTATTTCTTTTTCTTTCTTAGTTAACGAAGAATAGTGCAGCCTGGAAAGCTGAGCTTATCTCTGCTTTCAATGAAGAAAGATTGTCGATGAGTGAAAAAAGTGAAACCACAGAGACTCACTGATGGGATCCTTTTCTGAGATGAATCTTTTCTGTTTGCAGATATTTCCAACAGTTAAAGCAATTCATCACTGAAAGTCAGTCTGAATAGTCGTAAAACACTTTGCAACCCTGCAGAAAACACACAGGAAACAGTATTTCCAGTACTGTAAATGAATGTATCACCCTCAACTTCAAAGGAACTAAGATGTTTCGCACCAGGTGAAGACCCAATCCCATAGGAATTTTCTTTTGTGCCAGTGTTCAGTTGCTGTTGCATGTTTGGCTTCAGCTGAACTGGATCAAAAAGGTTTCCAGTTTCAGCTGCTTCTTGCTGTCTCCTCTGAAGGTTTATCCCCCTGTCCCCCATGCTCCCCCTCTGAAATGTGTACACAATTGTTCCCTAACCCAATTCAATCACAATGAAACAGGTTAGGAAAAAACTCTACTATTTAAAGTGTGTGAGCTAACTGGATCATTTTGACTGAACTGGGTCAGGGAGCGATTATACGTGCAGTTATACCAGCTGAGTGAAAAGGAAGGGAGAAAATCTATTTGCTTGGCTTAGTAACAGCCAAAACAAGCCATAGGACTGCAGCTTTATGTGAACAATATTCATAGACTGGCTTTGGATGGTAGAAATTGGCATGTGTTCTAAGAGATGTCTCACTGTGCACAGCCACTTTCCTTTTGATGTAGTTTCTGCATACCCAAAATGCCCCAGCAAATCCTCCTAAAACTGTAATTGAGGGGGCAAGTGGGCATTTTAGATCTCCCAGTGTGCTGATGCCTTGGGAAGTTCTGCCACACACACTAAGTACCAGCAAAACTCTTAAACCAAAATGGTTTAGAACAGTGCTGAGGGAGATTCAGGACAAAAGCTAACAGATATGTCTTTTGAAATCAGCCCAATGTTTTTATTCTGGCAGATAGAGGAATCCTCCTTTCATCTGAACATGAGAAAGTATTTGCTATTACCAACAGCATGCAAATGTTACTGCATCCTGTCTAACAGATTAAACTATTCTTCAAGTAAGGAAAGTTAATGTAGACATTTGGGTTTAATAGAAAGCAC
The DNA here is from genome assembly GCA_009867235.2 of Psittacus erithacus. Classification (NCBI taxonomy): domain Eukaryota; kingdom Metazoa; phylum Chordata; class Aves; order Psittaciformes; family Psittacidae; genus Psittacus; species Psittacus erithacus. The sequence continues at coordinate 61,839 of WYDI02033373.1, read as the reverse complement.
AGTCTTTGTCAACAGCTCATTTTATATAACAAGGTTGTACTCTATATGACCTTTAATTTAGCAGAAGGGAAAACCATGGCAGAGGCTGTGTGGCCTTGGTTTTGTACATTTTGGGTACAGAAAGCTAGGTCTTTCCAGAGCTGAGGCTAATATTATTACTCTGAAGCTTATTTTCTTCTTGGAAGGAGAAAAAAATACCCCAAAACCCTCCAGTGGTTTTGTTTGCTTCATCTGTTACATGGAAACATTCTTCACTGCAACTCCTCTGCCTCAGTTCTCCATTACTCAGGTACTGACAAGAGTACAGGAAACGTCCCCAATAAATCAACTTTCTAGGAATCATCTGGGAAATTACAAAATGGGACTCTAGAGGAGTAATAGTCCTGCTTTGCCTAATTCACCCTGGTGTCTGCTTATCATACTCAGGGCAGGAAACCATCTTGTCTTGCAGGTAATACCACCTGGATTTAGCACTACCATGCACTTTGAAAAAGGTTCCTTTGTCCCCAGTTCAGTGACTTCCTGGCCATATAATGTTAGTTTAGGCATTTAACTTGTCTGTGCCTCTTTTGTTAAACAGTCTGGAGGATATCCTAGAACCATAGAACAGTTTGGGTTGGAAGGGACCTTTAAAGGTCATCTAGTCCAACCTCCCTTCAATAAGCAGAGACATCTTCAACTAGATCAGGTTGCTCAGAACCCTGTCCAATCTGATCTTGAATGTGTTTCCAGGGATGGAAAGTCTACCACCTATCTCTGGGCAACCTGATCTAGTGCTTCACCACACACATAAAAAATTTCATCCTTACAGGTAATCTGATTCTCCCCTCTTTTAGTTTAAAACCATTACTTCTTGCTCTGTCGTAACAGGCCCTGCTAAACAGTTTGTACCCAGCTTTCTTATAGGCCCTTTTAAGTACTGAAAAGTTGCTCTAAGGTCTCCCCAGAGCCTTCTCCAGGCTGAACAGGCCCAGCTCTCTCAGTCTGTCTTCATAGGAGACATGCTCCAGCCCTCTGGTTGGATTTGTCCTCTTCTGGACTTGCTTGAGCAGGTCCACGTCCCTCTTGTGTTGAAGACCCCAGGAGCTGAATGCAGGATTCCAAAAGGGGTCTCCTGAGAGCAGAGTAGAAGGGCAGGATCACCTCCTGCGACCTGCTGGTCACGCTCCTTTTGATGCAGCCCAGGACACGGTTGGCTTCTGGGCTGCGAGCACACACTGAAGCCGACTCATATTCAGCTTCTCACCAACACCGCCAAGCCCTTGTCCACAGGGCTGCTCTCAATCCATTCATCTGCCATCCTGTATTGATATCGGGGGTTCCCCCGACCCAGGTGTCATGCACCTCACATGATGAGGTTAACATGGGCTCACTTCTCATGGTTTCAAATAAATTATGAAGCTGAACAAGAGGCAATTTTAAGCATTTATTATGGATGCCCAGAAAATATTAGTAAGCATTAAGAGCGGGTGCCAGTTCATGCTATTTGAAAATCCTCCCAAGAGCTCTGGTTTACAATTGCTCTCAAATTCGGCATCTCTTCAGACCCGAGGGTTAACCCCAGATGATGGCAGTTTGCGTGGGCACACTTGGCAGGGATCTGTGGAGTGTGAAAAGCAGACACGCTGTATGCTGTACGGACTCCAAAGTGGATTGTTAATCTTTCCCGCAGGAAAAGGGTGGACAGCTGGAGGCAGTAACCTCTTTTGCCATTGTAGTTAAATCCATCAGAGACTGTGAATCAGAGCCCTTTTTATTTTCCACATGAGTGTTCCCCATTTATGCTCTGATGAAATGATGCATTCAACAGAAAACAAAATGAAGTGCTGAAACCATTAAACTCTTTAATAACAGGAGACACTGCAAGTTTTTGTGATTAATTTGCCATAATTAGGAGCTGCTGTTAATGTCTTTCAAAATACAGAATATTGAAATGTTATTACTGGAAATGTTATCGTGAAATGATATGATGGGATGCAGACTCTCATCTACACCATATCTTGCACTCCTGCCTTTGTTGTGAATTAATGTAGGAATAACATAAACATAAACTTCAAACAGATGGTTTGAGATTAAAGTTTGATTTCCAGAATTATGGTTGGGTTTTTCCTGAAAAGAAATTTTTTCAAAATATAAAGGCTGCGAGGGGAAGGTCACCTGTCTGACTGAAACAAAAAATGGCTGGTTTTGACTCCAAACTGAGATGAAATGAAATCACAACCCAAAACTTTGGATTTCAGGGCTTGAAATCATGGAAGAAAGGTGGTAAGAATATGTGGCATATCTATATAGAATCAGAAAGTTGTTTTCAGGTTACCTGATTTTAGGGCACATAAGTGGGACAGGCTTGGCTACCTCTATCGTTACGTACAATTTTTGTTGACTTTATACTGTCTGAAGCAGCACTGCATGTATATGCATATGTCTGTGTGCATATACGTATTTTATATATGTATTATATATATTTACGTAGGCATATGTGTTTAGACAGGCAAGAACAGCAATATAATAAAGAAGTGTTACCTTTTAAATATTTGTATAGTGTTTGCAAGAATGACTGCAGCACACAAGACACTTTTCAGAGCAGAGCGTCTCGGATTTAACAGGCAAATGCAAAACCAATGTTGATTTGCCGAGATAAAAAACCAAAATAGACAAAGATATTTTAAAAGATCCAGTCTGAAGAGGATGCCAACCTCTCTCCCAAGAGTTTTCACCACTTCCAGGGAAAAAACCCCAAAAAACCAAACAAAACCCCAAAACACTTACTTATAAACAAAACTGAAAGTTTCCATTTCCACTGAAAAGCCTGGAAAGATGATTTTCCCTTCTTTTCCCTCACCAATATAAGTTATGCTGCTGGCTCCTTTTTGAGCCAGGGTATTCAGACTTTCTGCCATACCTACAAGAGTCAGAGAGACAAGAGAGATGTAGAGAGGGCACCAAGGCTGCCCACTAAGTCTGCCTGTGGGTTCCCAAGTGGAATACTCTTTTCAGCTCTCTTTTATTGCTGAGTAAAAGCAGAAGTGGTGAGATACTGCTGGGCTTAGAGCTGCGATTTCAGTTTTGTGAGACGGAAATATTGCCAACTGTGCAAAAAGATGAAAAATCTCTGTAGATCCTGAGTACAACCTTCTTTTCAGATGTATCACAGGAAATGGGATTAGTAAATAGCGTGAGGAGAGGAAGCAAAGTGAACACAACACCATGGTTATTCTTGATAACAATATTCATGCATATCTTGATGGTTCCCTTCAAGATTATTTTTTCATGGAAAATTCAATTTTCTTCTTGCAGACAAAGTGGAAATAGCATTACGCATATGTTATCTTCTATTTTATTGCAAGAGCTGTTTCATTCTGCAAGACAATCAGACTGTTCACAACTAATTATCTTGTAGTATCATATTCAAGCACAAAATGTGACAGAAACAGTGAAATTCTGGGAGATTGTCATGTATCATTTTTATTTATGGAATCCTTTGGTATTCTTGCCACTGTCCAAGCCAGAAAGTCTCTTCCCTATGGACCCCACAATCTATGGCTTATGCTGTGCAATTTAAGACAAGCCTGAGCTTAAAGCAGTTGAGAACTACCTCATTTCCTGCAGCGGGAGCATGCCAGCTGCTGCCCTTCTTGTGAAGATAAAGCTTGCACATCTGCTGTGCTAAGACAGCTTTGCTATTTCCTTTGGGTCAGTCCCATCCTCAGGGACACAGTGAAAATGTAAGATACAGCAGACCTTTAAAGAGAAGCATAGCCACCTTGAGGCACAAGCTATGCAGGCAGTTGTCTAGAGCAGCAGGCTGCTAAGCTTGCAAAATAGCCAAGATTTTATCATCTGCTGCATGCAGGACAGTCTAGATTTGCTGCTGCTGAGAGAGAGGTCAAGGTGGGTGAAGCAGTAGTTACTGCAATGTGGCAGCAACTCCAGTGCAATGCCTTTTTCCAAATGTCCCATTCCTGCAGCAAGGTGGCCAGTTCCTGACTTCCCACCTTCTGAGCAACAAAACTTAGATTTTCCTAAACTGGCTCTGAAAAGGAGACCATGCTATATACCTGTACAATTTATGCAGTGCTGCATAGACAGCCCACTCTAGGACTGGATAAACGAATATATGTAAATAGTACAGTGCACGGTCTTTCAGAGATATTAGCCTGGCTCCCAGAAGCATAAATTCATAGTTTTCCACTGGGCAAGCTCGAATGATGCATCATTCTGACATGGCTATAACCCTCACAGTTTTTGAGCCAGTTTATTTGCAGGCAGTTTGGATATGCTACATGCTGCTACACTGCCTAATGTGAATTTATCCCTGCCTAATGTGAATTTATCCTTTGTGATCTTCCTGCCCTCACAGCCTCGATAGCTGAGTAATGACCCACCCCAGGCAGGTCCTAAATTTGCTAGAGCAGCTCAGACACTGGATATACTTAGTAAGCAGATGGTGTGCCCAACTTGGAGTGGTTTAGATGTAATTTTTTGATTAAAAACTGTGTAGTGCACATAATTCTTGCAACGGACTACTCCAGTCACCAGTTAATCAGTTTGAGGGAAGATATAATCTATTGCTAGTATTTTAACTGTTGTGTACTAGCTGCACAGGTAACATGTTATTTCTTCCCTATAGCGACAGAATGAATTGGAGGACACATACTTTTGTCATGTTCTACCAGTCCCACAAATGCAGCTGTATATCCCACAGTATGTATTACACAGAAGAAGCTGTTGATCAGTTACCTAGCTCTTACTTTCTACAAAAGCCTGAATTTATCTTTATCAAACTCAAAAACTGCAGTGTTCTTTCAGGAGCCATGCAGGGACAAACAGTAATGGTTCACACTACACATATGTATGTGCATTGATTTGTATTTTGGTTCTCTTGTGATATCTTCATGAAATTTTACTTTCTTTATAGGAAGTCATGGTCAGTACAAATGATAATGTTCCGTGTTTCACTCCCTGAGAGGACATGCCAACTTGCTAAATGCAAAAAGGCCCCTATGGCAAAGTGATGTTTTGTCTCAGTTCCCAAATTCTCCAAATATGAACAATGTCTCAGAGCATGTAAGCTGAGGTTTCCAGGAGATCAGTTTTTTCTGAAAGTTGGGGCTCTTGTAGTTGTCCCTAAAATTGCCATAGCCTGAATCTCTAAGTACCTTTAAAAATGTTCTTGGTGTTTCTTTTCTCTGCTTTCAGAATGTTTTGCCTAAGTGTCCTTTTATATATATGTCCTTCAGGATCCTCCCCACAATAGGCACACCTAAAAATATTCAAACAAAAGCAGAGCTCGTCTCACTGAATATGCCTGGGGCTGCCCTATATAGAATATCCCATTGGTCAGGCACTCATCAATAGATGTTCTGTATTTGCCTTGACTTGAAAGCATTCAAACCTACAAAGCCCAGCTCCCAAGAAAATCAGTCATCAGACTATTATCACCTTCCTTCCTTTTTAGCTGAAGCTGGAGTCACAATGAAAAAAAAATACAAAGTTCAGTATGACAGAGAAAGGGAGTCAGATTCTGTAGCAGTTTTCTTCACATAATGAAATTCAACAAAGCAGACAAACAAACAAGATTACTTAAGGAATTTTGATGTTGAAAATTCATTAATACATGTAAAAAACATGCTACCGTTAATTATGTAACTATCTCAGAGATGCTGCATTTTTTTTCTCCTTCATAATATACATGGTACAGATACTACTGAAACTATTATTAAATCATATACTGATGAATGAGCACAAAACTATTAATGGCACATAATTTGCAGTGCACATATCCACTAGAGTATCTAGCAATCCATGTAAATCTTATAGTATGCCCTATGTGCTTTGATTTTCTCTGTTAGATGATTAATGAAAAATATTCATTAAGAGATTTCTCTAATGAGCTGTGTTCAAGCATAAAATAGGCCACTCCTTTTATAATTTAAGTGTGGGGTTGGAATATAAATATCCTCTGATTCCCTATAGGAACTGGCTTCAATTAGGGATTTTGTCTTAACACAGATTTCAGGATCTTTGAAGGGCCTTTGAAGTTTATAATTGGGTCCAAGCTGAAATGTGATGTCACTCACTCAAACACTGGAGTTCTCACTACTTATGGTCGGTGGAAAAGATGCACTTTATTTTTCAAGATATATCCCAAATATTCCATAGATACATACTTAGACACAAAGCCAGGAAAATATTCACATTATGAAACCAGTACAACACACACACATCCACCCCCACCTCACCCCCAAGCCCCTGGTCAGTTAATCCTGAATCCCATTCATACAATTACATCAGCCTTAGTTTCTTTGTTTTTCATTCATTTATTAAATATAGGGGGGGCTGTGCTTTTATTTATTCTGTTTCCATGTGCAAGGTACTGAGAATGCTTAAGCAGAGCAATAGGCATTTTAAAAGAATATACATAAAGGCCAAATCTTATGAAAAGCAAAATAGTCTTCTCCCATCTACACAGGTGAAAAGCACAGAGTGAAACAGCCTTCTGAAATACCGAATGTATTACTCCTGTGTCTTTCTGAAGTCTGTTAAAAGTAGAAGCTTTTACAACATGTCCTGAGAATGAAACAGATCTGAGCTTCTGGCCTCCTTGGGGAAGTAAGCCTAGCTGAGGACATTGCTTGTCAGAAGTGTCATTTCTAAGCTGGATGAGCTCACTGTGATTTGCTGTCCCTTTTTAATGTTGAACAGAGTGATAGATCAGGAGCATTCTGCTTCAGTGAAGTTAAATAGCTAGTTATGTGATAAAGTGAGGGGACTGAAGCTCCTTTCCTTTGTTATTTCCTCTTTAGTCATGAACGATTCCTAGCTGATGTTAAATTGGAAACGCACTCTAGCTTCAAACTCCCATCACAGCTGCCCAGCTAGGCTTCAAGCTGAGTTGCTGCACTCATCACTGCTTTGGCTTTCTCAAGTAGAGACAAAGGAGCCTTTACATGTTGGTAAAGAAAACCAAAAACCCACAGAGGCAGAGAACAGACCTTGGCACAGAGATCTGACATTGGGTGATGGCATATTATAAGCAAAACCCCCAACATTTTGTAACCTGCTACGTCTTCCAGTAGCGCAAAGAGGAGCACAGAGCAGTGGTTCCATCAGAAATAGACTGAGCCACCTAACACAGCTAAAGAGAGTTTGGTTTTAGTTTAACGACTGCTTTGGAGGGACTAGCATGAAAGGGCTCTGCTCCCACAGGAATGCTCTGTAAATTAGGTTAAAGTTACATTTCCTCATACCTTATCTTCTTTTGTCTCTGTGGTCACTGGCCTCCTGGTGCACATTCACATTCTCCTGAAATATGGGATATATGAGTTCAAACCACTCTTCAGCTCAGAAGTCATTGTGAGATTTCTTCCTTCCTTGGCAAGTACTCAAGATGACAGGTTTTATGGTGAAGGATAAAACTGATGCCATCAAATTTAAGTCAGCCATGGTTGTAGGTAGCCGTCCAAATGGATTGTGGGAAAGAAAAAACCACACATATTTGTAATGTAATGTATCAAGATGATCAAAGTCTAGTATCAAGCCTGACAACTTTCTTCTTTTTCTCAGCCAAAACACTCTGGGGACAATCCTGATACTGAGTATGAGCATACTGTCACATCATAATTTAATCACTTCTTCCTTTTCCTTTCCTGGAAAGCCGTCTTGGATGGTGTCTTCTGTGATGAACACTACACAATCAAAATCCTACTAGTTATACTGTCAAAAGGAGATTCATTATACTTCCTAACCGAATTTAGGCCATTGTTCTTCAATACCATTGGTGTGGTCAGAATACTTTTCCAATCAATTTTCTGTAAGAAAAAATTCCAGGATTGGGAGTAAGCAGCAGTTTCTGCTCCTGTAGGTCACACTTGCTTTTACATTACCTCGGTTTGATTGCAAAGGTTCAAAGACACATTTTTCAATTCCTGTAAACTGGCAGTTTGCTCACTGAGACACATGAACAAGTCAGGTAATTAGGCTAATCTTGACAGCCCTATATCACCTGTGCTTTCAAACCTGAAATCAGTATGAAAGCTTGTTCCTCAGACCAGAATTCAAAGAGACAAAACAGCCATTTTCAACATGATAAGCAGCTCATTTCCTTTTGAAGACACTTTTGATAATTGTCTTCTATTTTCTCACATCACTGAAAACAAGCATGAATTCAGTGCCCATACCTTAATAAAACTGACAGCTTTACTGCCTGACTAATCCACAGCCATTGCCAAGATAACCAGCAATTTTTAAGATGTATTTTGCTGCAATAAATACCACAGCAACCAAACTTCTGCTTGCTCTTTAATTTTCATCACTCAGCCAGGGCTTTCCAGTTGCTGCTCACAGCCCTGTGTGGGTTACAAACATCCACCATTCATTGTGAGAAATTCACTGTACTTCTTTAGTCATCATTCATTCTGGCACAGCTTTATGCTTTGAGAATACTCCATGAATAATCCACTAGGATCCAAGCTTCGCTATGGAAGGGGCTGAAAAATGCTAATGAAATAGGTACTGCTAATTGCAGAGACTTAAACATTTTGCGAGCTTTCACAATGCTGGAGAAACCATGCTGCAAATAATTTTCTACAAACACCTGTCTGATAAAGGAACATTTGGCAGCATTATCACATAAGCCTTATATTTAACGTGCTGCACAGAGGGATAAAACTGTGCAGTGTGACTGGCCAAACATGCCAAAAAAGACACAGCAGCTTCCGTTTTTCTCCTTACATTCTTCTCTGCAGAAAATTCTGTATTTGAAGGCCCCTCTTAGTTGTTATACCTATGGTCAAGGGGGGTGAGTATTCAAGTCACTACTAACCAACCAATGTCAGTTTATATGCTCAATGGAAAGAAGTACATGCAATGACAAGGTTAGAAGGACTTCAGTCTCTAATTGCACAGATTTTATGTATATGCGATTGAGCCAGTAGCTTGGGGCTAATATATGAAGAGGAGGTGAAGAAAAGCAACGCTTGCTCTACTTCTAATACCACACTGATTTACTAAGATGTCATGCCTTCATATTGGCTGAATACGGCTTATATTCTGTTTCTGCACAAAGCATGAGAATCTCACTCATTCTGTGAGGCTTTCAAATCTAGGCAATCTCTGTCTGGGCAATTCTGCAGTGTCTGTGGCACTTCAACACATTTGCTCATTCTCCTTAGCACTCAAAGGCAGTTCACAAGACAAGTGGTGTGGGGTTGCACCTCCTAATAAGTTGGCAGAATTTGTTGCTTACTGTGGAAAGTGTACTTTGTTGTGCTTAAAAGCTCTCCAAGTTCTGCTCAAGCCTACCACTGATGTGACCAGATCTTCGCTGTGTTTCTCCATTAAAAGGGGCCTATAAGAAAGATGGGGAGAGATTTTTCAGCAGGGCTTCTTGCGATAGGATGAGGGGTGATGGTTTTAAACTAAAAGAGGGGAGATTCAGGCTGATGTAAGGAAGAAATGTTTTACAGTAAGGGTGGTAAAACACTGGAGCAGGTTGCCCACACAGTTGGTGGATGCCCCATACCTGGAGACATTCAAGGCCAGGCTGGATGTGGTTCTGGACAGCCTGGTCTAGTTCAAGATGTTCCTGTTCATTGCAAGAGAGTTGGACAAGATGAGCTTTGAAAGTCCCTTCCAACCCAAAGCATTCTGTGATTCTGTGATTCTATGTTCTTTTTTGAAGATGACTACTTATCTGCAACTCGGAATCACTGTCATGCTCAGAAATGTAAGCCATCTGTTACGCACCTAAATCAGGGGCAAGAGAAGGTTTCTAAGGGTATGTGAAGACCAGTGCTGAACCAGGACATGGGAACTTCTTAGTCTCCTGTAAACATGAAGACATATTATAGATAGCCTGGTTGGCAAAGATCTGCCTGTGACAAATTCAGCAAGAGAAGAGCTTGGTAGGGAAAGTCTGAATGCGGGAATGAGGGGATTTAAGAAAGATATGGGTTATTCTGACCTGCATGTGGGAGGCGTGTAAGGGTTTGCATTTGTGTAAGGCAATTCTGGAGGCAGGAGCAGAGCCCTTTGGAAAGTACACAACATTTCATATGAGCATCAGGCAACTTCAGCTCCTGCAGACACTTTGTCTATCACCGTCTATGGAGCAGTTACCACAGTGGCGGGCAAACTGCATAGGGGCTTCAGAAAAGCTTCAGCTGCAGTCAGCCGCACATTCTGTCCATTGGACCTCACCAGCCAATTCTCCTGTCTCTTTCTCCATTGAGACTGGACAGTTTTCATTGTGTTCTCCTGCTGTTAGGTAACAAAGACTTCTGTTGGGCTGGCAGTGTAAAGGTAGTATATGCACTGCAGCTATGTATTGTGGAGAAACTCTGTGATCTGAAATGACCTGGAAAATGCATTTTGCTTTTCAGATATGTTCTGGCATGCTCCAAAGCACACACAGTCTCTTGCAAACCAAAAGGCTTTCTGGCATACCACTTCAAACAAGCTTATCGAAGAAATACCTGTGGGAGATATGTCTCCAGGCAAAAACCCCAGAAAGAATTAATGACCATCCTCTGCATTCCCATGTATTTTACCACGTTGGAACTAACAGTGGTTTAGAAACTATAACTGTAACACTCCAGCAGGCAAGAGAGAAGTATTATTCTCCACTTCAAGAGATGAAGAAGCTGAAGCTCAGACCAGGGAGATGACTCACCAGTGTAAGTAGGCGTACAAAACATCTCAGGAGTAGCTGAGATGAAAGTAACAAAGCAAGGCTAACAAAGAGCTTCATATGTGTATGTAACATAATTCCTGCCAGTCACTTTCACTTGAAAAGCATTTCTTTTTGCCCTTTTACTGTTATCATTCATCCTCCTCTTGCTCCAAATCCACATAAACTGTGCTAATTGTTCAGTCCAGTCACTCGCCATTTTTGTCTCACATAGTATTTTGTACTTGAGAAGTCTAAGTTGAATTCACCACTGAATCTCATTGTAGGTGGTCTTGCAGAGGGCATCCACTGACTTTCTTAAGTAATAGCTCATAAATTCTTCTACTCTTCCATTATGTAGAAGCCATGTACACTGGGAAAACCATTTTTAGTTAGCTTTCTGGTTCTTCCTCATTCTTTCTTAGGATTCTCCCTGAATAGTTTACTAGTCCAGCTGCTTTCAATGGAATGTTGTTATAGATCTGTTTCATTTGCAGCTTCCTGAACACCTTCGTGGTAAAGCAGAATAAAAACTCTGTACCTTGATTCATTAAAATTTGCCATGGCAGCCCAGCTCTGAAAAACTTCTCCTTAAAGGCTAGCACATGTTAAACTTCTAAAGAGTTCAATGCTGTTGCCTCTGGATACTGCATCACATGGTACCAAAATGCGAGAAAGATATAGAACCAGAAATGCTGCACAGAAATGCACTAATTAGATCATTGCTTATTCAAGGGAAGAGATCTTTCGTCTCCAGGAACTCAGGCAATTAGGTGAGGTCCCTCACAGTACACCACAGGGGCAGTCAGCTGATACTAATGAGTTTTGTGCTGTAGTTGAGTAAACAACCGGTCATCATGGTCTCATTAAGGCTCTTCCATTTCCATGTTTTCTTACCAGATGCTGGGCTCTGTGGTCTGGTAACGTGTAAAGGCCTTGTCATTACTTTGTGCTTGTACATATTGCTTCTGCTTGTTCCTTCTACTCTATGCCCACACTGTTTTGTCTGCAGTGTGGGACTGGTGCTGACCCTGCCTATTCAGCCCTCACCCCATCCGCATCATTCTTTTCATGTCCTAGCACAGCTTCCACTGAATGCACAAACCTGCTTATAGACCTACCTCTTTCTTGAGCTTATTTTACCAGCAATGAAACTTCCAGTTACAGAGAATAACTCAGTTCTGGTCAGCTACAATGCTAGTCAGGATAACAGTCATCACAACTGGATGAGTTTCAGGCTATTTTATAATGATTATCTACCATAAAGGAGCATATTTTTAAGGTATGCAGACAGCACTTCTACTTCAAGCCATCCAAATACTTCAACACAGCTCATTTTCAGTACATCTCTTGAACCCATTGATTGTTTTTTATGTATCAATTAGTATTCTGTGGAGTTTTTTTCCAAAATAAAATATCTGCGCACAAGAAAATAACTGAAGTCTGAATGCAAGTCTGCTTTGCCATTTGAATTCACAAAGAGAGCAAAGACTGTCTCTAAAAGCAGGTACACAAAGAAATTTGTGGACTCTGGGCCAGACAGTGCTCTCCAGCGCATATCAACTGCGACTTTATACTGCACTAAATGACAGCTGGTGTGTGATGTGAGAAGTTGTAAGAGGCCAGAATCTGAACAGCAGAGCTGGTCAGAGAATTTTGGGTAGCACTAGAGACTGATGGAATCAGCCATTCTGCTGAAATCTAAGACCTTATCAAATTGTATCAATATCTCTTGTATTTTATTTCCAAAGACACTTAGACTACATCAATACATTGTTTTCTTAACCAGTAATTCAATTTCTTATTTATAATATTTCAACATAGTTTCCTTTTCAGAAAAGGAAACTAAAATACTTGCAATGAAATCAAAGATGCAATTCAGTCACTTAAACAGAGGCATCTATTGCCATTTAAGACGCACTGGCTGCTAGCTGCTCCTCCAGAAAGGAGAAGGTTGCCTTTGAAGGTCCTGTGCACAATTAATATAGCACAGGTAGATAGATATAGTTATAAATATATGCATTAGATATTTGTATTTAGGCAACTAAATCACAGCACCAGTGACTGTCAAAAATTGTTTAATGCCTGGATACACTTCAGCATTAAGATTAACATCTTTAGGTTTCTCTTGCAATTAAAAAATTTTCTGGTTTTAGAGCCCTTGAAATTATCCCATAACGTTTTCCTTAAAACACATTTGCTCCACCTCTTCTACATACTACTCACTCTGATGCTTCTTGAGCTATAGAGCATAATATTCCATTGTTTCTAATCAAGAACAAATTATTTTCATAAACAGATGCTTATAACATCTGTCTTCATAGACTTTATTTGGGACTGCTTACCGGAAACAAAAAAAGTCAAAATTAAGACACTTAATCCAGGAGGAAAGTATCTGGGAGATAGATAATGCCAGGAAAATGTGTTCTCATTTGAATAAGGTCTGTGCTGAGGCTTATACTTAATTCAACAGTCTTGCATATATATACATACATACATGTGTATTCCATCTTAATACAGGGTAATTCTCAGATGCATGCAAAGCTGTAGCTATTTGCACTTAGTTATATGAAACAAGCTTTTTCCTGTCATATGCTTTTCTTTCCCAGCCTTTTCTTTCTTGAAGTAACCTAACCCTTTTCAAACAGAAGCCTGCCAGACCGCAGAATTTTTTGTCACTGAGAGAACTCTGAAGTATCATTGAATAGGCACAAAGAACATGCCCAAGAAGTATGCTTTATATAAGCATATTTAGGCAGTTGAACCTGTCTCAACTCTCAGCTTGAACGTATTTTACAATAAGCACAGGAAAATATGAAACAGTAGGGAAAGCAAATACCGCCTGTTTTAATGCCCTTTGAAATTGTAATTTGCTACAAAATTAACTTTAAGCTCAAGAGAGCCACCGACAAAGTACATTTAAGACATAGTCAGCCACCAAAGTTTTAAAAAAGAGGAGGTTTTGGTTTGTCCGTATTTTCTTATGAAACACAACGCTCATGACGTAGAGCAAAATGCAGAACTTTGAGTGCAGATTCAGATCTCAGTTTAAATTTTTGCTTTACCAGAATATTTGTAAATAATTAGAGAACTAGACCTTATATGGACTAAACCCATAAAGGGAGCCTTTAAATTGACCCTTAGGCTTCTGCAACCCATGGGTATGTGCTGAATGTTGACAGAGGTCTCAAACTGGCTGCAGATGTGCAGAGGAGAATTCCATCTATTTCAATCTCAAGAGACAGATTCTTGAGAATAAGTTAAAACATACCTGCACCCCATTGACAAGTGAAACCCAGTATAAAGAGCTGAAGCAGCTGATTTCTGGGCAGAGGAACTCCTAGCATGCAGACAGCTGAACAAAGGGTCTTCCCCAGTCAAAAAAAACCCCATACTTACAAAGGATGTGTAACTGCATGTAGAGAAAGGGACTGAAGAACATGTCTCCCCCGCTTCCCTTGGCTCATTTATAGAGGCATCTGATCTCTACAGCAGAGACAATTACACTCAGTTTTACACTTGTGAAGTAGAAGCTGTCTATGCTAGATTTAATGAATATACATTGCAATGTCAAAGATAGAGCCAAGCCCAGTCTTTACATGGGGCTATTTTTTTCCATAGAGTAAGACCAGATAATCAAAAAGCTGTTGTGGTAAGGATATGTTGTGTTTTTTTTCTACTGAGCTGGGCTACCACAAAAGTCATTGACCTGAAAGTGAGATGGCCGCATAGCTTTATCCATCCTTGGATAAGTTATTTAGTTTTTATCATGCCTTTTTCTAAAGAATGACTAAGAGCTGCTAGTCATTTTTTGAAAATTATTAAAGATTGAATTCTGTTCTCATTTACACCAACGTTAATAGCACCATTGAAGAACCTGATCCACAAACAAATGGCAAATATTTTCTCCAATATGAACGCAACTCGCTCTTCTGTTATGTAACTTGCACATATTTTTAGCTTTGTTTTCCTTTGTGGTTATTTCTTCTTTTTTTCCTATAGCTGTAACATGAAAACAGATGGGAGTTCTGGTCAATATAGATATTCATGAAAGAGAGATAATTTTAATGCAATGGGTTTAGCTAGTACATAAATGAATGACTGTCCTTCTGATCTTTGATTTTTCAGTTGTTTTTCTTTTTGTCTGTGGTTTACAAATGAACTTTTTTTCTTTAATAGAAAAGGTCATTGTGTTCCTGTAATTTTCATGTTACATTTATGAGGCACATCCTGTTCATTATATCCAGTCGCTCTTAACCCAAGCACCAAAAATTAAAAATACAACGCTGCTTTGTTCATGTGTGAAACACAATGAGGAACAATCCAACAAGGCATTGAGAATATTAGATAGTGTTACAATGGCAAGAAACTCATCTATCAATTACAATAAATGAATTCCAGAAGGACATTTAGGTTCTCTAGTTGATACAAAGGAAAATACAGATACTTATCCAATTACAGCTAAGATACTATTACAATCACATGGCTTCCTTAAGTGCCTTGTTCTTGCATGCAGTGTCTAAATAGGCATTGTAACACTATATTGAATAGCACTCTATAATGCAATATGGTATAAAATAAAACCCCACTGTCTTTATCATAGAAAGAGACTTATAAACAGAAAAGACATTTCACAGTGAGTATTACATCTAAAAAAAATCTTTAAAATGCCACTATTACTTCATTTGTAGTTAAGTTTCCAAAGTTTTTTCCATGTTAACCTTGTTCACAATTGTTTATACTGTTCTGAAAGATTCTGTTTTCAGACTCAATGTCTCTGTGTTTTGCCTCAAATAAATAATATAAACAGTCTTCTTTGTGATTTTGTTTTCCTTATAATACTTTTGTCTCCTTGTTCATTCTTTCTCTTTTCTGACCTCAGCTGAAGTGAGCCTAAGTACTGTGACCTAAAATTACATTAAACAGCAAATCTTTGTGCAGCAAAACTCTAAATGTGTGCACTGACCTTTAAAGATTGTGCACAATAAATTTTAAACGCACCTGTGATGTTCTGTAAGCCACAAATGAAGAGCAGCTTTTATGAATAATTGTGTGCAGTGCTGGGTATACTTCTTCTCCAAAGGCAAAGCCTCTAAATCCAAATACTGTTACAGTTCTCAAGCTGACAAAACAATGGGTCTATATATACAGAAGGGACTACACCCTGTATTTCAGTGTTGATACTCTACCTCCCATTCTGGTATCTGAAGCTGCATCTTACTGGCAAATATAACAGAGGAGGCCCCATTCTTATCAAGTTGCACTATACAGATCATATATGTGCAGCTAAATTACATTACTATCACCCACCTCTGAAAGACACTGTCCTTCCCTATACTCCTCACTGGAAACAGCTGTTGGCCTAACCTATTCCATACGCTGGGACTGTTTGCTGGTTTAGATCAATCCAGTGTGTTTTAGCAATGCGGAGTCCTCCGTGCTGTGCTTTGGCCTAGTTTAGTGTAGCATTACAGGCAGCTCACATGATTTCTGGCACTTGTTTAATTGGCATTTGATATTCATTTGTCATTCAGCATTTCTGCCTTGCAATTGTAGTTTGACCGTCCAGTATTACATCACTTTTCCATGATGTTCAATATACTTCCCTAGGTCATAAGACCTCCAGAGGAATGTAAATAAATCCTAGGGCATTTTCTAACTTTGTATTCTGATGTCTTTCCATAAAGCAGATTTATTGAGATATATCTGCTTTCAGAGTTTCTAGAGTCTCTGAAGAGAATGTAGACCTTCAGCGACGGATGTCATGCTTCTTTCCCCATCTTGGAAACAAGATATAAACTTTGTATAACAGTTCACAGCAGTTCCACCTTCCTGTTTGACCTACCCTGCATATTGTCTGGAGCAATTAAGAGGATTAAGGGTCTGAATCTGCTTTTAACCCCCGCTTTCAAACCTGAGTAAGTCCTGTGTTATACTAAAAGTATAGTAGTAAAGAACTGTCAATTATGAATGATGTTAAAGATAAATAATCATCAGAATGCAGTAAGTAACACAGTCGTATTTAAATGTGATGCTGAAGTGCCTTGAAGCAAATGACTCTTGATTGTTAACATGATATAGTTATCTCCTCACGCAATGTGATTTTCATAGCAGGTAATGAAAGGTCTTTTCCATAAAGTATAACAACTGCTGCCACTAAAACTAACAGCCAAATCTACATAGAGATACCTCTAAGGGAAAAGGGGAAACAAAAAACTTTTCAGATACTATGGGGAACACAGTCTCTAAATGGAGGGCTGATTCTGAAGTTCTTACATCATGGCCTTACACAACATATTTTCTGGTTTGCATTCTTCACTGATTACTATGATAGATAAGCAATATTGGTTTGGAGTTGATGTCGTTAGACCAGAACTTACACCTTTTTGCCTAGAGTACTTAGGAGTCCTCAAGTACTGAAAGTTTATCACTGTATTTTCAGAGCTCAGTCCAGTCTGCTACCATTACACAGAATTACAAACTTGCAAACGATAAATGGTTAAATAGCATATCAGTGTTCAACAAAAGCCATGTGTGCTCTTACATTTTCTTGGAATGAAGAAAATGAAACATTTTATGTTTCTTTATCCAAGACTCACACTCAGGGTTTATTCTTGAGCACACCATGATAACAGAAAGCAAGCAGATACAAGATTTTAAAGGATTTCCAAAGCATAAATATATTTTATCATAAACATACACAGATCTAGAAAAAATAATAACACAGCTGCCAGAATTTCCCTGCCTCAATTGCCTTCTCTTCAACATTCACTAGATATGCTTCAGTGTCCTCTGAGAAATCCAGGGTCCTTCCCACACTGAATGTGAATGCTTTCACCACACTTATGGTCTCTCTCTCACTCTCAAGCAAACAATTTTATTTCTTCTTTGGCTTGTCTCACCTGCTATGGCTAACTATGGGAGATGGAGCTTAGTGATGTGATGTAAACTCTGGGCTTAGAAAATCTGCCAATGGCAAACCCACCTGAAATATATCTGGTTGCAGTATCATGGGCTTATATACTCATCTTATGAATCACTTCACTGGGAGCTGTACAACCTGAAACAGAGAAAGAAATGAGATTCAGGTAGTTGAGGCTGCTTGAGGATGATTTTGAATATAACTGTAGATATAAACTTGTGTTGTATGAATTTAAGTCCCTTTTCTGCTGTCCAGCATTCCTCCATCAGTGATATTTCTCCTCTTGTTCACCACTTTTCAGCTATGCCACTTTTCACGGGCAGCTGTTCTACCCTTGGAGAAATCGAGCAGCCTCAGATGCTGATTTGCTGCAGAACAGATGGAGAAATTTTTTTTCCTTGAATTCCTCAATCTCAGTCCAAAGAGTTTTCTCTGAGCTATACCACCAATCCTTCAGATCCTGTTCTAGTAAACAAACAAAGAAGACCCTCATGTTCAAGCCAAGGCTGCAATCTGGACATGGCACATATGGGAAGTTCCAAAGTCACATCAGTGTTACAATCTGCATTTAGACATATTCCACAGATTATTAGGTGTAGATTATAAATTAAGGCATACATTTATAATTTTTAAAACCAATCCTTAACTCAGAAATTTCTTCTGAATAATTAAATAAATGTTTTCATGACAATAAACATAGGCAGCAATTGCTTACTTATTTCTTACAAGATTTGCCGCAAGGTCTCTTGATAACCACATTTCATTCATTCCTCTAGGGAAGAGTTAAGAAGGGCAGCTGTGTTACATGCTTTTCGAAAAGTTTTCATCATAAACTAATATCCACACTAAAACCTTTGCTATCAACCACCACAGCATTTTCTGCCTGTTTCTGCTAAAAACAGCCCAAATGAGACTTTCTTTTAAGAAATTAATAAATAATGGGCAATCCGGCACTGATTTTAGAACATCTGTTAGAACATCACTTGGTTTTTGCCGATGACAGTGGCCATTTATTTCTTTCACCTGGGACAGGTGAATATTTCAAATGGTCATAATGAAGTTAGGGTGTAGTCTTTGTCCTGCTTAACTGAATGAGATACCCCCTTCTGAATTTTTTTTGTAGTATTTTCCCAGAATGAGAGAATAGTTGAGATTGGGAGGGATAATCTGGAGGTCATTTGGTCTAGCCTCCTGGCTCAAGCAGGGACACCTAGAGCAGGTTGTCCAGGACCACTTCCAGATGGCATTTGAGTATCTCCAAGGAGGGAGATTTCACAATCTTTCTTCATAGCCAGTGCCAGTTGTCAGTCATAGAGCACTGGATACTCAGGTCTTTTTCTGTAAAGTCTCTTTCCAGCCAGGCAGCCCCCAACGTTCCCCCCCAGGCACAGGCCTCCATGAGGTTCCCCATAGCCCATTTCTCCAGCTTGCAAAGGTCACACGGAATGGAAGCATGACCCTCTGGTGTATCAGCAACTTCTCTCCATTTTGAATCATCAGCAAAACTGTTGAGACTATGCCCCATCATTCAGATCATTAATGAAGATGTTAAAAAGTATTGCACCAATATTGACTCTTGGGGTACATCACTAATTACTAGGCTTCAATTAGACTTCATAACTCTGACCACTACCCTCTGAGATCAGCTGGAGGAGTTTTTAGTCATGTCACTGTCATCCCATCCAGCCCCTATTTCATCAGCTTTTCTACAGGGATCTTACAGAAGACAGTGTTGAAAGTATATTGAAGTCAATCTTGAGTGCCCACTGCTCTCCGCTCACCTACCAAGCCAGTCATTTCACCACAGATAGTCACGGGGTTGGTTTGGGTATTCTGATTGAGTCAGCAACAGGGCATTGGTCTGCAAGTAGCAGTATCTCATGCTGAAGCTATTTCAGGGCTTCTGAAGTCACTGAAGATTTAGAAGAGATTAGAGACAGAGTCCTAGAGGCAGCTGAGCTTGAACACTTATAAAGGAATATAAGTTAGTTTCTGTCCAAAGACCTCCATAAGCATTAATGCAATGGTACAGGAAAGAACAAATCTATGTAATTTTTTTAACTGAACAAAATAAGGTCTGAGAAAGAAAACTGTAGTCTTCTTCCTCTTCAGTTACAACAATGGGGACACTATAAGAGGATATCTAATTCTGTCTTAGCTGACAGTAGGGTTAGTGCTAAATGAAAACTATCCTGAATCAACACAGTAAGTAGTGGCACAGGTTTCCTGAACTGGCAGGAGATACCTGATTGAACTAACACTACCCCGCTAAAAAAATCTACTTCGCAAAAAAAGAAAAGATCAACTGAAGACTAGAAAATATCAATCTTCAAAGACATCTGAATGAACTGAGACTGCACTGCCCAGATATCTGTGTTAGGTCATGGGCAGGTATGTAGAGGTGTTTCCAACTCATTATAAAGCTATATACCAAACCTCGAAATCTTTTTTTATTTCTTCATTTCAGTTTATCACAGTTTGAAAATCATTTGCTGCCAGAAAATTGATTCTAGTAGTGACCTTTGCTATATGAAACTGCTCAACGAATTATAATTTATTTATATATTAAACCACAAATTCTATGCAAGTGGTATAGCATTGCCTAGGTTGAATTGCCTAGGGAGTTGTCAGGGAGTAATGTGAAAAAAATCATAAAAATAATAAGGTTTCATGTGTTTCAACTGATATGTCAGAGATGGTGATCTTTCCTTCCAGAAAATACATGTTGAATTCTTCCTATTAGCTCTCACTTATGATATTAAAAAAAGAAAGAAAATCTAGTGAGAGATTTTAAAGTTCTTTTTATGTTCTTACTTAACCTTCCACATCATTAAAGTCTACTTCAAAAGTGGTTAAGAACAGAAGACATGACTGTACTAAGGCAATACAATCTTTTTGGCATGAAGGACTTAGGGCACCATCTAAGGTAATTTTATACTAAAAGGTTGTTATAGATAGATTGAAAACTGTCATTTAACATCTTTTTCTTTTTTTTTTTTTTTTGAAGTAAATATGCCTATTCTGTATGATGAAAGACAGTGCAGCTATTAGAAACACAATACAAAAATAAGTCAGCAGTGGATTACTGTGATGTGGAGAGCACAGGTTTGCAAATGTTAGTCTTTAGGGGTCCTTTGAGAAGCTAGCTAAAAGTGTTTTTGCTGAGCTAAACTGGATACACAGACCTTCTCAGTTCAATGTTCCCTAGTAAACATAGCCAAGAACCATAGCAGCAATTGATTGGAGCAACTGAAGTCTAAATGAATATAATGTAATGGCAGCTCTTTCACTGATTTTGGCTGACATCAGGTACAAGAACTAAACAAACAGGGCATATTCATTAAAAAAGGCAATTTGAAACTGCTTTGTTGGTTGTTCTTTCATTTTTTTCCCATGGATACAGTTTCAAACAGGAACAGTCAGTTAAACAATACATTTCTAATGAAGCATTAGCAAATAAATATATGTTCTTCTGCAGAAAGCTATTTCCAAGTTTTACTCCTCCAATTTGAGGAAGAAAGGAGCATCATGTGATCAGCATGTTCCAGCACAGTTCAGATTTTGCATATTCCTGCCAGCAGAGTCTGCATATAAAAATGATTTACAAGAAATATCTGGTGAATAAATTTGAATTGCCAAATGTTTCATTTTTAAATAAAAAAAAAAATCCGGTGATTTAGTTATGAGAAAAAGCTAAAATAGCCAAATTATTAATACAGGATTAGCTACTTATCTTTATCTGGGATATTTTAATAGCTAATTCTGAATAGGATAGCAGTTCAGTCTTTGTAAATATTCCAGATTATCACTGAGAAAGATCAGTTGTTTCAGGTAGTCAGATGATGGCATTAATTATTTTTATAATGAAGTACATATGTGTAAATAAAAACTGAAGTCTTGTTGAGCTTTTGTAGTTGCTTCTCACCTGATTCTGAGGATGATCACTTTTAAAGAAGTTAATGTTTTTATTTAAAGGTTAATAATTACTTATCAGATTCTTTTCTGCAAGACAAGAAAAGTGAGCTGTGTAAACTCAGGCAGGCTATACTGATAAACAGCACACCCATAATCTGCACAAGCAACTTGCTTTGTTTTTAAAGGGTGATCAACAGGTTTTCTTGGGTTGGGCTGGTTTTGTTTCAGCGTGTCTTGTACAAAGAGTTGACTTCTGTCTTATATAATGTGCTCAATACAGTCTTTTTCTCCAACAAGCACAAATCTTGCAGTACCACATGACCACTATTTCTCAGCTGATCAAAATCAGTATTTCATATCCTAACTTTTATAGCACGTTACAACTGTGGCATTTTTCTCCATCGTTTGAAACTTTTTACAGGCCACTATAAGAGAAAACATATTTCTTTTTTGAAAACCTCGCCTCCCTTACTTCTGAGGAAGCCATAGCTGATTACTTCAAACCAGAGACAATTTTTCTTTTCCTTCGTAGAAATGTCCCTCAAATCTTTCCAGAATCTGACTATATCAAAATGCAGCGACCATCTTGTGGATTGCCCTCCTCTCACTCAGTTGCATACTCGTGCTATAAAATTCCAGCAATGTCCGTCACTGAAAATAGCACTGGCGTAGTACTAGTTGCCTTTCAAATTTTTCAGTGAATGAAAAAAAGAAAGTCAATAACTCAAGTAATCGCTGACACAGAAATATGGATTCATATTCAGGATTAAGAAAAAATTCCAGTAATAGGGTTAACCCTACACCTGCACACTTAGGAACTTTTCCACAGTCAGGAAAGGAATGACACCAGTGGTAACATCCCTCACCCAATATGTTAAGAGTCTCAAAATGTCCCTTAACAAGTGTAAATCCCTGAGACTGAGCTATAGTGCAAGCGCTGATCAGACTAACTGAGGACTCAACATTTTTTCACACTGTCTTTCAGCATTCATGGAGGAGATATTGGCCTGGGTGATCTGAAAACATCCAAGGAGAAACTGCTGTACACACATGTGGATATGTAATCTGAATTCCTCTATAGAGACCACTGAATGCGTCCAAACAGGACTCCATCTTTTCTTTTGCATATTTGGGCAAATAAAGTTTTAGATCAGTTTTTAGTCTATGCAGAAATACATTATCTGTCTTAATGCTGGATATTTCTCTCCATTTCTCTTTAAAATGCGACAAATTGCTTCTGAAGCTGAAGTTTTGTCGCTGTTAACTAGAAACGTAATCTAAATGAATCTCTCAGCTTTAATTGTCAAGACCTTAGGGGTTAGATAATTTGCTCAGACCTCAGTGACTAGAGTCATTTGATACCCTCTGGGGCTTATAAGTTTATATGTATTTAGCTTGGCAGATGTGGCACAGGATCTACTGGAAATTTGATAGAGTGGCAGCTATGAGGTAAGCAAGACATCTTTGGGCAGCTTTGGTGGCACTGCATCCCTTCTTGGAGACAGTCGAATCAAGATCCTGACATTTACAGACATATGTGAAGTGAACCTTATCCTAACTGTGATTGCTGATTTAAGTTCACTGCATATTTCTGCATTATTCTGGCACTGGGTAAAACTGTCGGCTTGGCAAACTAAGTTGACTGACTTTTAGGTTGTAGGGAATCTCTAGGGCTTTTGCGAAACATGTAGCAGCCTGGATATCATTATGCTCTAATGCTGTGAGCAGCTTTCATACTTCTCAGAAAACAGAGTCTTCGAAGATGGCGCTTTATTGGTCACTAAATCCTGGTGGAAGTGCCAATAAAACCATTAAAGCCAATAAAGCTTTCATTGGATGCATTTAATTTGTATCACCTACATTTCAAGACTGATACCACAAGGAAAAGATTTAGACATTTGACCTTCTTTTTCTCTTTCCTCTTTTTTTTAAAAAAAAACCCCAAACAACAAGAACAACAAAGCTTGGCTCCCATTTCAATTTTTAGAATCTCAAATTGGATTGTAAGGAGGAACAGAGAAATAGAAATTGATGTGGACTTCCTGGGCCTGCTACAGCCAGCTTCTTTTTGCAGTCACGCAGTATACATATGTGACATGCAAGAACAAGACGACTGGAAGGCATGCTTATAAGTATATTTGTGCATGTTTACTTTGAATTGTAATGTGCAAGAAAAGAGTTGCTGCATTGCTTTATGTGCAGAGAAAATGTTGAGCTGAGTATTGCACTGGTCCTGCTTTTTCAGGAATAAAATCTGAATGGTTTTCACAATCTCTGCATGAAATCCATGCTCACAGGTCCTCACAATTACCACTGTACTTCACTTTGTTTTCGTTACCTTCTCCCTTCTCTCTTCTGCACACCTTCTCACTCCACATCCTAAGTTTTTAATGATGAAAAAGAGGAAATACAAGTATACAGCTACAGTAGCAGAACCAGAAATTATTATCAAGTTAAATAAGGAAAAAAGGGTTTTTCTGTGTGTCAGTGCATGTGTGATATTCTCACATGCAGAGAAAAGCAAGAATGGGTAATGTGTTGGAGACTATTTCATTTGGTGTTTTGTTAGCTTCCAAGTAGGTTATACCTCATGTGATTTGTGGAATTACTTTCACTGTTTCTTTTTCATCCTAGGTATGAGCAAAGATTTAAACACTATAAAGTATGTATGCTACAGAAAGTAGGTTAGAGGAATTCTGTGATTATAGAAGTTCACCCAACTTTCTCACTAATTAATTTTCAAAGCCTTTCAACAACAGCTGCTGGCTTGTAAATTCTTGCTCTCTCATTATTTACTCTGCCCTGCGTGCAGAACCTGCAGTACATGTAAACGCTCACATACTAGGCTTACTTCTTATCTCAGCTGAATGAGTGTCATGCCAGTGATTTTGGTGGAGTCATCCTTGTTCCAGGACAGTCATGAATAGAAATCAAGCCTTTCAATAAAGAATGTTTGAACAAAAAAGCATAATTAAGAAAAAAGGAAATGTATTAACAGCCAATTGCATTATAATACTTTTGCCTTCCCACTGATTGCAGTGAGAGTGAAGACGATGAACATCTTGGTCAGTTATACTTGTTACTGAGTTGGAAAGCTCTGAGGTGGGTAGAAGTGGAGCTGTATGTAAGACGCAGCCCAGCTATCTCCTCCTGCAAACCTGCATCAGAGTCCTCAGGCACAGTGATTAAATATAAATGTTTCTATTTTGGTGCTTTATCATAGTTGCCAAGGTTTGAAAACATTAGCCTAATTTTCTCACCTATATTATAAGAAGATTTTCCTAGGCCTTTTTCTAATTACAAATCCTTTTTTTTTAACTCTCTGTATTGCCACCCTGTTGTTTGGGGTTGGTTTATTTATTATTTTTTTTTAATACAAATTAACATTTAAACATTCCTTTTGTGGAAAAAAAAGCTTTAGGATGTATATATGCTACTTCTCTTTTTACAGCCATGTTTCTTCATTAGCACTAAAATTTGTTAAAAGTAATATAAATAATCATCTTTGTGGCATCTTTACAAACAAAACCCTTTAGAGAGGCAAGAAGCTCAATTTTCAAACAAAATTCTGTTTTTCAGAATGTCATTGATTTGCACTTCTGCTTAGTGGCCTCTTAGAGGAAGCGTCTGTTTAACTTCAAGCCATGAAACACACATGCTTGCAAACTGCTTTGGAAAATCACAGTCCCTTCAGTAAAATTTTATCTGTATTCAGCGCCTGAAATAGGACAACTGGATGACTTTCTAAAGACCTGTTTCCAAAGAACATGCTTTTTGTACCAATACCTAAAAAAATCTATTTCTAACACCAAATTACTAAGGGTTTTCGAAATCTTCATATGGTTTTCTTCACTTTGCACCTGAAAAAGTGCAAGAAATTCTTATTGTTCACTAAGTGTTGGTGGTGGCATTCGCACTTTGGAAACACATGGAAATGTGATTCTTGTCTTAAGGCTCAGTCAACCACAGAAAATGGTTCAGACGTATGAATATATGAAAGTAAGAAGATATTTATTTATATGCTTAATGAAGTGAGTGTGTTTGAAAGAATGGTTTGGCTGCAAGTTGGGAGCAATTCCGTGCAAGTAGATGATGTTTCCACTTCTCTGAGAAAAGATGGAAAAAGTTACCTGCCACAAAGCTGAAGTCCCTGAAGCTCTTAAAAAAAAATCCAGAAATGTTTCCAATAAACAGGTTTAGAAAGCCAAAGTTGGTGTAAGACAGGTTTTTTCCCACCAGGGCAGTTTCTCAACCCAGCCAAATTCTAATCTGGGCAGTAGCAGTTTTCCCTGAAATCACTCACCAAGCTGAGTAGTGAGCCAGGCTAATTTAATTCAATTTTGGTGCACATCCGTGAGAGAATTTAATAGTTCTTCCAGCACAGAAAGAGAAATACCACCAGCAGTTGCAGGGAGCCAGAGGCTATCTGGCTTTTGGAGTAGCAGGGAGAAGTTAAATAGGCTGGGAGCCGGCTGAAGAAAGAGGGCTTGGTGGCTTGGGTATTGGGATGAAAGGCTCAGAGCTGGCATGAGAAACAGTATGTTTCTGGTAAAGGGGGTTATAATAGCCATGAAAGAGCCTTGTGGGTGGCCCATTAAAAAGGGGGGGGGGTTACAGCTGTGCCTGAAGGAGGCTGGCAGAAGAGGGTTCCTGGACGTTGAGTTTGCCAGCCTGAGTATGCTTGTAGCAAGCCAATGACATGCAGGGAGCTGGCTGGACAAACCATCTCTGCACCCAGCAGGCATTGGGCTGTCTTTAGACCTGAATGAAGTATGGTGATTTTACATTGGTTGGTAACCATTTGTATACACAGAATAAGAAAAGAATATTCCACAGAAATAAAGATTGAGAAAGAGTACCTTAATTTCAATAGGATCAAGTGAACACAAAGCGCTCCTGAGAAAGGCTTATTTAAACACATCTGTAATCCTCTTGGTACTGAGGTTGCACATCCTCCTTAGACTAACTTTTCTAATTCTTTACTCACCTTAAAATGATGGAGTAATTCCAAATTAAAAAAAAAAAAAGTAGCATATTAAGCTATTTCCTTGTTTCCCTACCCTCTGTGGACTTGGAATACAAAAAAGAATTATTTCACTAACAAAAAGAAGAGAAAAAACAAAGAATGGTTACATGATTGAAGGACTTTTGAAGTCTTTTCTCTCTTGTTTACTTTGTTTATATGTGTGTTAAAAATAACCATATCTTCCAACCTTTTTTATGGGTTCTGTCTTCTGAAGAGCTTTTTTTGCTGTCTTTGTCTTTGATTGCATCTTTCTTAAAATAGGATGGCTTAGTTCAATATAGTACTCCAGCTAAGTCCTTACCAATGCCAAATGCAGCAGGACAGCAAACTTCCAGACAACACAAAATGGCACATGCCTTTTTATAAGAGCATGACATAGTGAATTCTGAGTTAGTCTGTGAAGGTTTCTAACTTTTAGGTCCTTTCTGTGTTATTGTTGACAATCACTTAATGCAATATATTGAATTTCACCTTTATTACAATTCACCTTTTTTAAATCAAATTGTTTTTCAGACTGTCAATCAAGGTCATCTTCAGTGAACCTTGCCTGCCATCTTGACCCAGATTTTAAAGTTCTTTCCTCCAAACTACTAAAATATACTGAAGAACACTAAGCACAGGACAGAGACCTACAGAACCTAACATAACAAGTAATGGTTGACAAATAGCTCTGCACCAGATATGTGCTTTTAGCTGTGAACCTGCTCAAAACATCATCTATATAAGACTTTCTTGAGAGGGTGACATGTAGAAAAAGCTCAGAGGCCGAAAGCCGAGATACGTCCTCCTGCTGCCTCTCTCCCTGTATATGACATGATTTTCTCTGAAAAAGAAAGGAATTACAGTGAATATGTTTAACTCTTCACAAATCAGTTGTCTTTTTTTCTTATTATGTGATTTTATTTTATATACTTTACAAACTGCTTTCAATAATTTGATTTTGATTCTTCCCGGCCATCAAAACGTTTTACTTTTATAATTCCATTCCACTCTTTTCAAAATTAGAAATATCTTTGCTATCAGGTTCCCTTGGCTTTCATGATCTCTTTAAGAAAATTGCTGCAGGGTCGGGGGTTGCTGTGATACAGTCCATCAAGACCTCCCAAATTTGAGAATATCTAAAATATTAAAAGGTATTTGAGCCTTGGTTCTTACTTCTGGTTTTCATTCTTCTTATTTTAAACATACAGAGAAACTAAATTTTCATGATACTTAAAATAAGAAAGACTGAATTTCTCAGCCTCTTTTCATCTATTACTTTCTCACCTTCTCTGGTAAGTACTGGGCTTGTTCTTTTCCTTTCCTTTCATTTGACTCTAAATTACAATTAGAAGTTTTTCTTCTTGTCTATATTCTGTTGTTAGTCACCTAAACTGAAGCATTTGATTGTATGCTCTCAATCAGTTTTTTAATAATAATTTTAACAGTATAATAAGCTGAACTATCTCAGCCTCCTGGCTCAATTACATCATTACAGCTTGTTCTACTTTAATCCTTCCCCAGACTCTTTCAACAGATAGGCTTCTGGTTTCTTGGAAGCCATCACATTAGGCATATTAATTTTTGATATATTACACTGCAATATGCGTTGTGTTTACTATTAAGTCTATTGCTCAGGTACTTATATGACGGGTGTCTAAGGAACAGAGGATTCGTGTGTCATAAGAAGGTGGTCTCATAACTTATGGTGACTAATCATCATAAAATCATAAGCATACTAAAAACGTAGATAACAAAATGTGCACTGCTTTGCAACTCACTTCTTAAGTGGAAGGAGAACTCCAGCTATGTTGAATATCTCCCAGCACACATTGGAGAATTACTTTCTCTGTAAGCTAAAGTAACTTCCTGCAGAGTGAACCAGTTCTCTTTCTCTTGTGTTGAGATTCCCATTCCCATGAGGAAGGAGAGCTGAGTGTCTTTTGTATTTTCCTGTGCCCTATGCTGAACAGAAAGCCTAAGGTCTTGCCTAGCATAAAGGAACTGAAATAAGTAGACAGTGTATGCAACGGTGGCTTCTGGGAATAGTTTCAGGACTTTGTATTTCCTATTTATTTTGTGCTTTTCTGTCAAAGGGTAAACATTTCAAGCTAAATTATTCAGAAGGGATTTAGGAGGTGTTTTCTTTAAGTTCTGCTGAATACAAATGTGTGGAGAGAAAGAAAAATCAAGCATTCGGCTTTGGTTTTGTGGTTTTGTTCACTGGTTACACTGAGATCTTTCAGGAGAAGGATTGTATAGAAGTGTGGGGTAATCCAGTTCCCCCTCTTCCTGAGTAGGGTTCTCATAGGAAGCCGCTCCAAACCGCTACTTGAAGAGGGCTATCTCAAGCTTACTAAAGGAGAGAAAAGAAAAATCCTGGCAAATGAAGAGCCACGATAAAATCTGAATTGACTCTACCACCAAGGCCACTATGCTAGCCACATTTCTTCAGCAAATAGACGGCACTGAGTACTTTCCAGGAGATGGTTATGGAAAGTGGTGGCATATTTTACCACTGCAAACCCAGAATGAGGCCTCAGAATGTACAGTGAATTTGCCTTTCTGAAAAAATATCGTCTTTACATGTAGGTGAAGGGATGTAGCTCCTTAAATTATAAGGCAGAAATTTAAGAGCCATGTGCTTCTGGATTATCACACTGAGAATACAATGTATGTATACACTGAAATGCTTGTAATTTAAGCAAAACCAGCACCAGTAATTACTGGAACCACGACATACCCCAGCACACATACTCTGCATGAAGCCAGAAAAAGCCATTTGACCCTATACAGTGAAGCCTTCCCCTAGGGCTGCTGGAAATGCCATCTTCCAGATTAGTGTTTCCTGCAGTACATGGGAGCAGATGGCCAGCCAGCACCCTGGGATATGACTGACGGTAAATCAGGGCCTTGACTATGGCTCAAAATTTGTAATATATGTGTTTTGAAATTTGTGAGGATGCTTATATGGGAGGTGACTGAGAGGGGAGAATTTGTTTCTTAACATTTCAGAAAGGAGAAAAAATGACACAGTATTGTGCTCTCTAGTGATACTGAGGACTTAAGGCTTGGTTATGCTAAGTAACCTGCTGAACCTGTGTGCCTTGGTTACATTGAATAAAACCAAATGCTTTTAATAGGGCCACTGTCTCCCTTCAGTGTGCCCACAGTGTAATTTGGGTAGTGGAAGAAATATTAACCCCCAGAAAGCTATGTTCCTCATAGCAACCTGTCCCTAGGAGAACAGTGAGTTGCCTCCGTTTACAATTGGGCCTTTTGGCACCCTGGCATCCACCCATGTTAAGCATTATTCCTCTTATCTGCTATTAGGGATTTGACCTAATTCCGTGTGATACAGAAGCATGTGTTTACTTCTAAACATATGAAGCACTGTGCTGACTGCAGTACAATTACTCTTTAGCAACTGACCCCAGGACAACAATTCTGTTCCAAAGCAACACACTGTTCCAGGTATTTTTATAATGATATTCTTTCATAGCTCACAAAGTTGTAGGTGGCGAGGTGCAGGCACACACAAGAAGTTGTGTACATACTGGCTTTTCAGACAGGAGGTCCAGGTTTACATCCCTGTCCTCTGTCTCAGCATGATCTGTGATTGTTTAGGGCAGAGTTTTCAAGCTAGGAAAGCTATTTCTGGGTAGGTTTCCAGTATGTAACTGTGAGATTTACTTGCTTGAAACCTTCTCGACATTAACTCTATTAAAATAAATTTCGGAACTGCAAGGGAATACTGCTCTTCCTGTGCTTAAAATTAAGAACATGCCTAAGAACTTCCCTTGTCTGAGCTTGTGAATAAGAGTCCCTCAAACTAATCATAAATGGGAGTGAGCTACTTATGACAGAATCCCAATGCAAAATGTAGCATTGAAAGATAAGGATGAGCTTGGTGGACAAAAATACAAATACAATCAATTCCCTTTATGAAATATCCTTTGTAGATTTTTATCATAGGCTTGAAATGTTGCAGCAACCTTGGGAGAATTTTAGGGATGTCTCTAAGGAAAAAATGAATTCCTAATTTGCATAGAAAGGGAAAGGGCTAAGAAGAGAGGAAGACCCTGCTGCTATACATCATTTTGATTCTTAAAATTCCTCACCAGAAGTCAAGGAGGGATGTGAGACACACAAGCTTTGCTGGAGGAAAGTTAGAATTACATTTTGCTGCTTTGTTTTCCCCTTTGCCACTTTGTTTCCAACCCTGATATTAAGAATTTAAGATTTGCCTTTGCTCGAATAAGCTTGCATTAGTTTTCCCCATCATCTTTCCAGTGCCAGAGTTGAGGCCAAGGGAAGCTGACAAATTCAGCTCATGTTCTGTTTGTTGGAGGTAAAGTACACAAGTGCCAGCCTAAAACTCCCCTCATGAGGTGCACCCTGACATGGGGCTGAATGCTCTCAGCCAGGCTGGAAGGGTCAGCCGGGGCCTGGGAGTGCCAAGTGCTGTATTGAGACAGTTGTTCCTGGCAGTCACAGAGAACGCCCCTTCTTCCAGGAGCAGGTAACAAAGAGAGACCACTCAAAGCAGACCCCTGGGGAACCTTTCAAACCAGTCCATGGCTCCAAGGGAAAATGCAGCAGCTTTCAGCACAGGCAAGAAGGTTGAAACTAAATTAACCAACAGAAAATGTTGCACCATACTGATCTGTGAGACTGTGTTTGAAAAAATAATTTACAAACCCTTTCTGCAAAGTTGCTACTACTGTAAAATATTCAGTAGAAGATGTTTCCAACAGAATTAAGAGGCAACTCCCTTAGTGTAATAATTTCCAGGGAATTTAGTTCCCTTGGCAACCCTTTGACCTGAGATCCCTGCTGTAAAATGCTAGTCTGTTTTACCTGTTCTGAAAGGTATCTAGTAGTTTGCTCACTCAGGTAGGCATTGCGACCATGCTGTTCTTTTTATCACTTCAATCCTTAAGGCTTCTTTCTGCACTGTCAGACTCAGGAAAGTCACTGGGGAAATTATCTGAAAGTCTGCTTATAACCAAAACCCAGGTTTTGTAGTAGGCTGTTAAACACTAAGAAGCAGGCTACCAGGGTATAATCTTTTCATGGAGGTTCTCGATAAAGTAACAGAATACAGATCTTAAAAATATGTCTTACAAATGCTAAAGTGTATGTTATCTGATACTTGCGTCAGGTATCAGATTACTTTCTCCAGACACGTCCAAACTAGATGATAGACCCACCCACACTCAAATCATAGTTCATCAAACTATGACTGGATCTGTCATTTGACTGCTATATTTCTTACCCCTTCCTTGAATAATCCTGTCCCATTTATGAACCATTCAGCGGGGGGGGGGGGCTGTATTTCTGTAAGACACAAAATGTCCCATATAAGTCTTTCACCTAACAAGCACAGGACAGCGTGTTTATGAAATGTCATGTCTTCTCTGTTCCACATGGGAAAAATAAAAAGCTCGACAAAGCTGTTTGTCTAATGAGAGCAGTAGGTAAGAAATAAAAGGAAAAAAAAAAGTAATTTTAAATTTAGAGAGCCATTTGCTTGAAACCCATGGAATAACCAATTTGTACTCGTATTTCACTACGAAGTGTAAGCAGCTCTTGAAGTAAATTATGAACATGAAAGCCCATGAAAAGTATTTACTGCAACATAAACCCCTCAGATTTAAAAGGTGAACAAGATGTGCAGAGAGTTGCTATTTTTTTCCTGCAGAATAGGTGGCAATTGCTCTGACGTTGTTTTATAGCTACTGTTGTTTTACAGCTATTGTTGGATTCTTTTTTAGGTTGATACCAAAACAACAGATGCAAAAGATAAGATTATATTGGAAGAGACTTATACAGGACTGCATAGCTCCTCATATTCCCAGGTCCTTTAAAAAGATTATACTCCACTGTAATGGGAAACAAAAGGAGGAAGAAGTAGAGTGCATTTCATTACAAGGAACCCAAGAGAACTGTCTGGGTATTCAGCTCCATATTAAGGCAGTGTTAAAATAGAAACATGAACATTACATTTTCTAAATACAATGGTGTGAAATGTTTTCTCTTGAGATGCTTTCAGACCAGATATCACCAACACTACCAAAAGGAGAGTAGCCTAAAAATCTTATCTGATATTTTGTGTTTGCACTCATGTACTCTTTCCAATCCTTTTGCCCAATCTAGGCAAATCATTTAAAATAGAAAATGGCATATGAAAAAGTGCACATTGTGCAATAACATAAACAATATCACCATTCCAAATCATGGGGATAAAGGTGGAAACCAGGATGTGCAGGGTGCATTGAAAGTAGTTTTAAGTAAAGCTTTTCAGAGATGTTAATTGCTGCCAAAATAAGCAAACCAACTTTATTTGAAGAAATGGAAAGCAACTGTGTGGAAAGAACCCTATGCTCTTTGGTAGAAGAAATTCAAGTGCAGAACGCTGGACTGAAGTGATAGCAATTGCAGCTTGAAATGGAAAATATAACAAATGAAAATGCTTAGCTTAAAATAATAGTGCCCAAGGTCTTCCAAAAGGTCCTAATTAAGCAAAAAAGAATATTAGCCTCAGGAAACAGCTCCAGTAACCAGAATACCGTGACAGTGTAGTTGATAAAATATTAAAGTGGTGGTTTTAATCCAACAGCAGTCCAGGTTAAGTCATGAACTTGTGAGGTAAGTGTGTGTTACTGAAACATCAGAACCTAAATTTACTCATAAAATATACACTCTCAGAGAGGTGATCATATGCAGAGCAAGCACACGCCCACTGAAAGTAGGCAGCCATGCATGCAGAATTACCTCCTGTCTGTGTGGTGCAAAGGAGCTACTTTGATCTCTTCTGTGTTTAGTAATGGGGCTCAAAGAAGAGACAGTTTGGATACTGTGTATTGCTAATAATTGAAAAAGGAGCACTGGAGCCTGCATAACTAATTGTAAGAGAAAGGTTTATAGCAATGCCTGTGAGCAACTACAGGAGAAAAAAAGAGAACACTGGGCTGTAAAACATAGTTCATACTGCTCTTCTGTAAGGCTTTTTCTTACAACCCTAATTAGACATGTGCAAATAATTGATTTTTCAGCTTGGTGGCTGAACCTAAAAAATACT
The DNA here is from genome assembly GCA_009867235.2 of Psittacus erithacus. NCBI lineage: Eukaryota > Metazoa > Chordata > Aves > Psittaciformes > Psittacidae > Psittacus > Psittacus erithacus. Next base: position 28,244 of record WYDI02033373.1, on the reverse strand, counting down.
TCCTAATTTGTTGCAGGTCAAGCCTGAACTGATTTCCTTTTTTTAAACCCACAGCAACAACATGTGGGTTTCAAGCACTTTTTGAGTTTATGAAAATGATTTTGTAGCTATTTTTTTTCCTAAATGAAATAAATAGGATTTGACTTCTGCAAGGAATAATCATTAAAACTTTTATTTCATTAAAACTTTCATTTAAAAATAAAAATAAAAATTGGAGTTTGATTCCATATCCACAAATTATTTTGGTAGACTTAAAACCTCTCTTCTCATGTAAGGTTTTTCCCCATTCCAATGTGAATGCAGACACAATCTCCATTTTGAAAAGCCTTTACAGGTTTTTCTTCTAGTTTCATGTTATTACAGTTAATTTTGCCTTCATGTAAATGGAGCAATGCAGCTTTCACAACCACAGGGTCCTGAATCAGCAAAGGATTTGTGTATGCCCTTAGTGATAAGGAACCTGAGAAGTCATTTGTATTCTTTCTTAAAAACTGGGTCAATTAAAAAAAAATAATTAGCTGAACACCATTTCAGCAGTTTACTTCTGCATTTGTGTCCCCCCCCGCTTCCACATTGGTGTCTGCAATAAATATGGAAACTTCTGTGCCAAAAATCTTATCTGTCCTGTTGGAGGTCCCCACAACACACGCTGAGGGACAGGTGATGGAGGGTGGTCTATAAGCTCCTAATCCACACCACCGATTCCTGAACTGAGAAGCCCTCAGGTTACTTCTGATCTCCAATGTCTACATCCACACTTGTGCCACAAGCTAATTTTATCTTGGGGTGATCTCTGGCTGTGTACAACTCTCCCTACACTGATTATTGTGTGGAGGAGACCCAGGCATATGGGCTAGATGAGACCTAAGGAAGACTTAAGTCAAGCTGTCAGCTGGGTGAATCAGGATCCCTGAGTTTTCCCACAGTGCGAACCTTCTGCAGTTGAGGAGCTGCGGACCATACCCATCCATTGCCCCAGTAGTTAACCCCTTCAAAAAAATATCCAGCAGGTGCACAGTAAGACGGGAATTGATTGCATCAGCAAATGGGGAAAATCGACTTTGTCACTTGAGCAAAACCAATAAACAGAAGAACAGGAAAAAAGATTCTTTAGCAATAATGGCTGCCACTTGTGTCAACAGTTCCCAGGACATTTTAAGAGGGATACTGAGTGCTATACTGCTTCAACAAGTTGTCCAAACAACTTTATATTCTTTCAGGCTTTCTATTCTTTTCCTTATTTCAGTTACACATGAATTGTAGCTAAAGACAAAAGTAAAAACATTTCCTCCTATTTAGGGTGTGCTACAGGCAGCTCAATTCAGGACATGAAAATCTCAGCCAGATCCAGAGCCCTTTGATAAAACCTGCTTTTGTAGAATCCAGACCCCTGCTGCTGCTTCTTTTCTGAAAGCTGTGCCACTCCTCTTGGCAAACTGGGCCTTCTCTCCTCTTCAGAGAATCCTCATTGGATTCAGACTAGGAAATCCTGCTTCTGAGTGGGGAATGAGGCAGTCCTTGCCATCTGCTCTGCCAGCTCTGTGGGTAGCACTTATTTCTCCTTTCTGTCTGTTCAGGCTCAGGCCCAGAAGTCCCTGCTCCAGACAGGGTCCACGCAGCTGTGCTGTGCTTAGGTCCAGCTCTGGTTCGTGGTCAGACCCAGTTGCTATTCAAACAATAATATATGCCTTCCTACTCTCAGTCCCAGCTGAAGCACAGATGTTGCCCCTTCCTTCCTTCCAAGTATTTATCAATTCCTACCCCTTCTCCCCCTGGCGTTTAAAATTTGGAGATCCTACTGATGCACAAATGTTAATAACCCACAAAAGGGTCAACCTGTCAAGTGGAGGTTTCTCCGTGTGTGTCCACAACTCTTTTCATGTTTAAATCTATGTGAATTATGAAGGAGGAGAACAAACATCGCTGCAGTGTCTGTGAGTCCTTCAACATTCCCAGAGTCTGAAGGTGATGCAAAATTGCTGGAACTGGCTTGGTTGCAGAAAAGAAACAAATCCCACTGAGTCATACTGGCTTATTGTGAAGCCACAGGTTTCCATCAGGTTTGTCACATCACTTGACTTAGATTTTAATAAGTTTGTGTCTGTGCTCCATGACAAAAATCTTAGCACCAAGACAAATACTGAACTTTGTTTCCCACAGTACAAGAGTTTGCATGCATTTGCAGCTGGCATTTATTACATACTTGGTATTGGCCTCCATGTCTTCTGCCAAAATAGTTTTTCAAGGTGTGCATTTACAATGCATTCAGACAGCCTGGTTATAGCCTCATCTGGGCTGATCACTGTCTACACAAGCTGTTGCAGTGGACCACTATGTGGAACAGAAAGTAAATAGGAGGCAAAGGTAACCTGACCCTGATGAAGTCAGGGCTGTATTTGGGAGGAAAAAAGTCCTGAAATTAGTCTCTATTCACAACATTTCTTGCACATTTTGTCCAATAAGTGTTAAGTGCACTCAGCCCAGGCAGTAGCAGCATGTGGCACAGCAACAAGGGCACAGGACCTACCTTCCCTCTCCTTATAGAACCTCTGTACTGAAGGACGACAGAGTCAGGTCACCTCTCAGTCTCCTTTTTCACACAGGCTTCTCTAAGTGGTAATGTCTACTTGTGAGCTAATGTCTGAGCTCCCACTATAGTCAACTTTATGCATTAGCCTAAAGATAGGCATCTACTGCCATTTGAGACGTCCTTGGGTCTCTGAGATGCCTGAACAGGTCTAGCAGATATGAATCAGGACTTATGTTAGTTTGGTGCTGAGCACTCCACAACACCAAAAATAAACAACCAAATGTGTTTAGTCAACTGAATCCCATCCTAGACATCTAGATGGCACAGACAGTGGAAAATAGAAAGCATCCCAAGTGTCTAAATATAGGTCAGCTTAAAAACACTCTAGGCTCTTATGAGCTGTTGACTCAATCTACACTGTCTTTTTTGAGAGCTTCAACACTTAGTTAAGGCTTGCTTATAAGCGGACCCCAAGGTTTAAGAATCTTAATCTGAGAGCTGGAACTATAAATGTATGGACTTTTTTTCACAGCAGCTTTATTCTGGCAGGTAGGACAGCCCAAGTGCTTAAACTCTGTGACTTAAACTATATTGGCAGTTGAATTTAGAGCCATACAGGCTTGGATCTGAACTACTAGCTAATTTAGATAAGCTAGACTGTCAGAATCTAGCCATTATTTCTGCATGTTACAATATCTAAAACTATCTGTTAGACTTATAATAAATAGGATCAGATGATTTTAGAGCAAATGGAAAGAGCTGTCTGTGAGACTTCTGACTGAGCAAAATGCCGGGCGCCAACATTTAACTGAAATTTCTTGCAGGGTAAAAAGACTTGCATTTATATCAAAGCCACTCATTCAAAACTATCACATTATAACCAGCTGCTTTTAATGTCTCACTGTCACTCAGTAGTGCCCATATATAATGATCAGTCTAATTGCTGCACAAGGAGGTTCTATCATTGCAAAGGCTCCATTCAGCTCCTTCATACATAGCTTTTCAAAGGAGACCAAAGAGAGAACTGTTACTAATGCTTTTACTCACCCCTGCAAGTTAGGCCTGAGCCACATTCACTGGACATTGTGTAAGGATAACAAATTGCATCTTCCCAAGGTGTTTAATGTATTTCTTCAATTTCTAGTTTGTCAGTCTGATAGCCTTCACTCAAATACCCATGCACATAAAACAAACACAAAAATGAAAACCAGCACAATTATAATAAGCAATGTCAAGAGACTCTGAGAGAAACAGTGAATTACTTCTGACAAAAATATGTGTGAACTCTAAAATGACAGCTGAAAAGATGCCAGAGGGGCAGGGCAAATGAGACCTTTTCTGCCACTCCTTAGTCAGGACTGGTAGAAAACTGAACTGTAGTGAGAAAATCTTCCCTGACCCATAATAATCTTGGCAAAAAATCAGCTCTACTTATCTAACCAGTTGTATCTTGAACTCTTAATATGATGGCAAGCTTCTTTTGCAGGTAAAGATACAAAGTAGAAAAGCAAAAATTTTTAGAATGAAAATCTGCTGCTTATTGCAAACAGACTGACATTGCTGTAGGAGCAAAGTGTCATTAAGTTGCTGGATTCTTTCCCAAAGTAGCAAGACATTTTTCCACAAGTGAAATCTAAGTGGTTTATCTTGCTATCTATACAGATAGCTATTCAACTATCTGTAAATTCAGTTCCCACTCCCTCATCAAAGAGCTTAAATCTGAAAAATGTAGAACTGAAACTAACACACAAAACCTATGGTAGGGAAAAGAGTGGCAAGTTTAAAAGGGAAAATGAAACCATTAATTAATACAGTGAATACAGTGTGCTAAGCACAGATTACCCAGACAGCTGTATTAGATTTGGGGAGTTCACTGTAGGGCAGGTTCAGCCTTGTGCTGTCCCCCAGAGTGGGGAGGTAACTGGTGATGTTCAAAGCCTGCTGAGAGCAGTAGCTGTAGCTAAATCTTGACCCCAGGTTTACAGACAAAGGGCATTTGTGATGTCCCAGGCCTCCAGCCTGAGTCTCCTGTAAAGGACTTCCCTGGAGCAGGCAGGACCTTTTCACTGAAGCATCCAGAAGTTACAAGCTCCAGCGAAGCAAGGTAACGGTTACAACGGAAATTAAAAATTCTAGTGAAAAAATGTCTGAGCCAGGCACACTGGAGAGGAGAAAGGAGTTGGGAGAAGATCTGCATAATGAATTATGAATAAGACACAGGCAATTTAACTGCAGAAGACTCAAAGAAAAGCATCAGGTTTAGACAAAAAAACATACTCCAAGGACAGGAATACCCTGCAAGTCAAGGGTCAGTGCTGGATGTGACAGGAAAGAAGAGTGCTTCTTGTTCTGAAACCTTGTTCTTGACCCTGCCTAAGTCCTCTTCACAGCATAACGGCAGGAGAGAGTTGTTAAGTGTATGAAACAGCTGTTGCTGTGCTTTCTGCTGTCCCACAGAATCCTTTGATCACCAAAAAATACAAGCAGAGGGCCAGGTTCATTGCTAAGCAACAGCCTGCTTAAACACATAGGTAAATCCAAGTGTGTGACAAAGTTCTGTTCATGTTGGTAGGACATAAGCTTGTAACTCATTTTAAATCCATGTGAATGTTTTGCTGAATATGGAGGTGAACTCTTTGCCCAACACCACCAATGTCAGAGAAGAGATTACAAGAAGCTACAGAAACATCAGACTTTAGCTGCTTTCTCAACGCTGCTTTTGGACTCAATGATCTCAAAGGTCTTTTCTAACCTAAATGATTCTATAATTTAGCTTCAGCTATTGCTGGTTTATGCCTGTTCATTCATTTTCTACAGCAGTTTCTGAGTTTCCCCTTCTCATGAATTAGGGAGAAATAGACCATGAGTAAAATATGAGAACACAGAATCATAGAATCATAGAATAGTTAGGGCTGGAAAGAACCTTAAGATCATCTAGTTCCAACCCCCCTGCCATAGGCAGGGACATCTCACACTAAGCCATGTCACCCAAGGCTCTGTCCAACCTGGCCTTGCATACCGCCAGGGATGGAGCATTCACAAACCATGAGCATAACACACGAAGGGATCACTGGATCATTTAATCCCATTACCACCATCATGGAACACCACACACTAGTCTTTCAGGATCAGGAAGGCTCTACAGAGCATCTTCTCCTGCACCATAATCCTGGTTTATAGGACAGAATATAATACATTGCCCAGTATAGGACGGATTAATTTCTTGGTCTGTGCTGCAATTCAGCTCAAGTCAGCAGTCAGTGGGCTGGTTTAGGCTCATGAAATTTCTTCAAGGAGCACTTGGGAACTTCTATTGGCATTCTGTTCTGAGATCACAGCCCTTACAAAAGAGGCAGAAACCGACAATGTTGTTCCGAGGCTGACTAACCCATGGGAAGACTGACACAGTGGAGAACAGTGTTAAAACGTTTCTTCTACGTACAAAAAGAGTGGCTAAGAAAGAACATACTTTAAGCCTTCTTGCAGTCTTATCACAGCAGAATAAAAGCCGTGTGAAAACCACAGTCTGACTGGTTGAGAATTCATTTAAGGGCAAGTACATGATATATTCTTTTCCATCCTCCTCTAAACATTGGCTTGGCTACCAGTTTCTTTCCAACATCAGTTTTGTTCACCAAAACCATTTTTTTTCTGCATTTAGATTCCTTCTTCATGCCCCTTTCTTCTACAGGAAGCGAGAGTGACACAATTTTTAAGTATAATTATGTATGTATACATGTATGTATGCAGAGATAAGCAATATATACACAAATATAGGCATTTACACAGCCGCTTGCTTTCAAACCAGAAACGTGAGAAAAGGAAATATGGGCTCTGCTGTAGGATTCATGCTTCCTTGCCCAGTATTGACTCAACTATTTGTTACATTCACTCCTCAGAGCACTATGGAAACAAGTTTATAAGCATCTGGCATCTGAGAAGTGCAATTGCGTTCAATCTCTCAAATGAATAGTTCTAGATGCCGCTTAAAATCTGCAAAAGAATTAGTTGCTATAACAGTCACTAAAATTGTGTTGGGGGAAAAAATCGAACTTACCCATGATGTAAAGGGATTACAGAAGTTCACAGTTATTCTACCTATTTTTACTAAAATCTACTAACAAAATGTATAAAGACAGAAGATGATGGCACCAACAGCCAGCTGGGTTCTGAGCAAGCACCTTCATGGCTGAGAATGGTACCAAGGTTTTGCCAGCTGTTCTTCAAGAGAGAGGAAGAAGAGCAAGAAATGCAAACTCTCCCACAGAAGGGATTCCTCACAACTCACTGCAGATGTCTGTAATGTAAATGCCTGTGTTTGAGGTAGCTATCCCCAGGTAATTTTACCTGGAGGCAAAACATCTTTCCATTGCCAGATCCAGGAATCAGCCTGACTCATCAGATGCAAGCAATATGTAATTATATAGGCTAATTGTGGTTGCAGTTTTCCCTGGTTGTAACTTTATTGTTGTAAGGTTTGGAGACCTGTTCAGTTTACTTGAACCACACCTGCTCAGAGAGCAATCCTAAAACCTTGCCTCATGCTTTTTTTACTGAAATAATGATTGTAATTATCACCCCACTTCAGGCAGCAATGTTTTTGATGTGGCTTCTGAGGGCTCAAAGTTGACTGTACAGCAAACAATATTCCTTAAAAAAAATGCTGATTTTTACTTACGTAAAATATTTCACACAAATGCGAGCGTCATTCTGGACCCATCACTCTCTTCCTGCAAGCAGGAGATACATCCAAGCAACATTAACAAAAAGAACAGAGCAGCTGTGATTGAAACTAACCACAATGTAGCAGAAACAGTTAATCTTCCCCTCCACTTTCAACACAATTCTCACTTCAACAGTTCTGAAATATATTTTGTCTTGATCAAAGGCAAAAAAATAATTTTCATGTAATCATTTCAATTATTATCTTATGCTAAATGTTAATGTGTATTCTTTCATAAAGATAAAACAATTTTTGTGTTTTATTGAAAGTAGACATAACACTGGAAGCAGTTTAATCTTATCCAAACAGACCACTGTGCATGTATGATGATGAAGCATCTCAAGAAGACCAACCCAAATTTTTAATTCTTTAAAAGGTTGAAATATTTGGCTTCTCAGCCCATTTTATATCTCAGAGTTCCTTCAGAAAGGAAATTCAGCTGAAGCCTGGTGAAATTTTGTGGGGGAAGTAATATTCAGGTTTTCTGAAGTCTACTCAAATTCAGCTACAACCATTTGGAAGAATCATAGAGAATTATTCTTTCTAAAACCTAGATGAATTTTTCAATTTGCGCGACTGTGGCACTCCATTAAAAAAATCTATATGATATAAATCAGAATCCTTGAATTATGATTACTGAGAAGACAAAATGTCCTGTGCATTTTGCACAGAAATAAATGAAGAGATAGTGCTTGGTTCAGGTCTTATCTCTAATCTCTTGGTATGACTTGGAGAGCTAATAAATTTAAGTCTCAGAATTATCAACTCATTATTGGTATTTTCAGTAATTTTAGAAAATAGTAATGAAAAATCAATTAACTGGAAGCACTCAAAACGAAGTACTTAGATGTTATTTCAGACTCCAATTATAAAGACCAAAGAGCAAAACCTTCCAGCAATCACCAGCATCACAGGAGATCTTTTTACTAAGCTCATTTAAAACGTAGATCTGCACCTAAATCCCTTCTCATGATCTTCTTTCTGTCTAAAATTTCCCAGAAGCATAAATGTTGAGGCACTGGTGTGCAAATGGAGCAATTAAAAGGAAGATTAAAAGAAATTTAGAGAACACATTTCCTTCATAACTCCTCTTATAACTGCCCTGAAGTTCCTCTGAGTCTCATTTGATTTCCCCAATGTATTTTTAGTTTTATTCTAGTACCAATATCAGTCACAATCTCTCCCTGCAGAGTCACACATCTATTCTCAGGGAAAGGAAGGGCAGACACATAGAAAGCCTCTTCTAAATCAAGCCAGAAATCTTGTGAACTAGTTATGCATTTTGTTTTCCTTCTGGCATTCTCACTGCCATAGAGAAGACACAGCAGGTAAAGAGGCACTCACTGTGGATAGAAAAATATCACAAAGATTATAAACTGCAGTTAAGCCACGTACTTCGCATGAAAGTCAAGTGTATTTAAATAAGCAGAGCTCACATTTATTAGGAAGAAATAGGGTTTGGTTTTGCTATTTATTTCCAAAGGCAATTTAGGATTTTGCCTTTTTTCATTGAGTGTAACATAATGAACAATTGTTTTCAAGACTGGAGTGATCACAAGCAGTTTATAGATATAGACAATTTCGCTGGAAAAAAAAGAAAAAAAGACTTTATGAGGAAAAATAGATATATTTGCCCCAAAGAATTGCCTTATTTATTTAAAAAATTAAATGGCTTAAATCCTTGAGAAGTTACCTGAGCTCTCACCTTCCTAGAGCACAATCAGTAAGCAAGGAACCCAGAATTGACCCATTTGAGTTTTAAAGCAATTCCATAGCTCTTGCAATTTGGACAACTCTGTTGCTGCTGAAACTGTTTGATCAATATGATGTCTACAGTTGTCTCATATACAAGTTGCAGTCAATGAAAATAGAAGAGTCAGCACAGTTAGTTAGGATTTTATTGCCAAAATAGTTTCCCAACTTGATTAGCCAATATTAAAAAGGTAGAAAAACACTCTACCACCTTTGATAGCCAAAACATTACATCCCACCCTCTAGGAAAGAACCCAGTCACAGCCATATAGGTTTTAGTTCTCCTACTTGAGTCCGGATGCTGAGACATGGTGAAACCTTAACCTTGCATAGCGTGCAGCAGCCCATCTCTGATGGGCATAAGTTTTGAGAACACCTGAGGTTCAACACTCAGCACCTGCAGTTGTCTTCCTTTCACTTCAAAGTCACAGACACTGTGGGCTGTCAAATGTTTGATTTCTATTCAGCAGACTTATTTAATTGCCTTCAATTGCTTCTATATTAACAACTGCATAGTCACTCTTCCCTTAGACAATTAAACCAGCAGTGCCTAGTGAGTGCAGGTAAAAAGCAAGATCTCCAGCTGTGAACTAGCATAAGAGAAATAGAGAGAAATATAGCAGAAAACCAGATCATGCTTGGAATAGAATATAAAACATCTGCAAAAGGCTTAACAGGATTTAAGAACCAAGGAAAAGAATGGAAATAATAAACTACAAAATAATGTACAAAAACCTGTCAAACCACGAAGAAGCAAAAATGAGTTCCATTATGCTGTCCACTATTGACAAGGTTATGCAACCCATGGCTAGCATACTGAATGCCTTAGTGCCTAAAGAGAAAGTCAATATGGAGTAAAATCACCTTATCCTTTTATCACTTCAAGAATTGCTACAGTTCAACTTACCTAAGCCTCATAGCTATTTCATGCTGATTGGCAGCAAATCTTAAACTGTCCAGAAATTAGATGTGGAGAGACATAATAAGTGACAAAATCGACCTGCTTATCTTTACAGGATTGTTTCCTAATCAATTACTCTTCATCAAAAGGGTTACAACCCATTCTTACATGACTTTGAACTCAAAATCAGTTTGTGCTGATTACCTTACTTACTAAACGTATGGTACCTAACAAGCCTTTGAAGAAAAGAAGAATCAGCATTTATTACATATTTCTAGATGAAAAATTAACCTCAACAATATTTTAGTTCCAAGACTGCACTGAATTGCATTTCATGTTCCCCATATCTTCTAGATACTTTATTTTAAACTTCCTAAGGTTCACACATTGGTTCTAAGATCTTCCATTTCTAAACTGCGGCTGAATGAATGGACTTAAGTGCATCTCTGTACTGAGCTGTACTTCTGCTCCTTTGACAGCTGTAGGTGGAGTGAAATGCAGTTTCCTCTTGGGTGCTTCTGCCCACTCAGGATGTGAGAACAGAAATAACCCAATATCAAGTTGTAGTAGTTTGTGAGGTGAAACATGACATGCTAAATGCTCTTCAACTCAACTTTTCTATGAGTTTGTTGATACTGCTTAGCACCAGACCTGACAGTTTTGGACTTTAAGCACTCTATTTGGATGACTGTATTCTTTCAGCCTTTGAAGGAAGCACAGAAGGTAGGTAGCTTGACGTCTCAGACAACGGCTTCCAGTTACAAAACGGAAGCTGAAGGTGATGTGGTTAACATTTACAAAGTTTATAACAAGGCAATGCTGTACAAGTCATTATGAGATTCTAAAATAATCCTTCAGCTTTTCCCATCAGCAGCATGGCACTAAACCTTTCAGCTTTCACTATTGCCCCACCTTTCTTCTTACAGGCATTGCTGTCCTTGTTCTCAGTGTATATGTGGGGTAGTCAGTTCCCCCATTCTTTCCCTGAAGCAAAACATTCTCACTTCCTTTCCAAAGCAAAAATCAAGGTAAATTTGGAATTCAGAGTATAAAATCAACAAATGAAATGACACATAGCTTCGTGACCACCACTACTTGCAGTGTTCTGCAGGACAGCATCTTACTTGGCAATCAAAGGAGCTCATGTTTGCTTTGAACTCTTTGCTTCCTTGGGAGAACAGCTCTGACTCAGTATATGACTCTGTGATGCTATATATACTGATCACATAGTTTAATTTGGAAGCAAACCCAGATCAGTCAGCAGCAATCTGCTAAGCTCTCAATGCACTTGCATAGATAGCATCAGTATTACAACTGTTCTGTGCATGCTGGCCTCTGATATGTTTTTAAGAAATAGTTCTAAATAGTTGCACTAACAATAATTTATTCTGGCCTTCATAGCTTATGTTCCATGCTCTTCTTCTGACAGTAAAATAACCATTAGAACAATGAATTTAGTGTGGCATAACATACTAGAAAATACTATGCATTTATATATATGCTGTGGCTAGTTACATTTGCAATTAACAACCAGCCACTGCAAAGTCTAAGTTTACATTCCATTAAGAAGTTCTAGTGACATCAGAAGCCATGAGTCCAGAGCTTAAGTTATACAGATACTGGAAACCTTCTGCAGAATTATATCTCCAATTATTTAAAACAAGGTTGTTTTTAATATTTTATACTAACATAGGTCTGAGCCAGGATCCATGACCTGCCTTTACACCTCCAAATAATTGTTTATAATGCTTCTCTTCAGCCTGGAAATATTTTCTATCCCTTCCTAACCATTTAGGACTATTTCATTGCCTTCAGAGAGTATTTCTTCCTCCATGTAGCCCACTGCTGCATTTTCTCTCAAAGCTCCCAGAACTGCCACTATACTTTTTCAAGATGCACACCACCACCTCCAGATGCTTTGCTTTCTGTCTGGATTTTTACCTTCTCACCAGAATGGCAAGTCCTCTAATAATTCGTCAGCTTAAGGAATTTCATTCTTTCTAACCAAATCAAAAGTTATATTGCCACAAAGTTTGCTACCAGCTGGGTGCTGAATTCCATGAATTAAGATAAACTAACACTTCAGAATTTTGTTCAAGAATGTCTTGAGTCTTACCCTACTGCTAGAACCATACTGATGTGCCCATGTGACTATGCTTCTGATGTTGTTATAAACTGTGTTAAATTTATGATTCATTTCCATTTTGAAGATAGTCAATAGACACACACATACACAAAAATCAAGAGGCTTGTCATCGCTTAACCTTTTCAAATCCAGTTTACTTTCTATTTGATGTCAAACACAGAAACCTTGTCTGATTGTAAATGTTGAATGCTACTGATCATGACTCATTTTTGAAGTGTCATCATGGTAGGAAGCTTGAATCAGAAACTGCTTGCTCTTTTATTGAGAACCATAAAATGTAACAGGCATTGCTTATTAGGTGATGTGAGGTATAAGAGAAGGAACAATATATTCTACTTATTCATGTGTCAGATTCTGTGCAAGATAACTGCATCCCAATACAACAATCAGATTTCAGAGGTGAATGCCACTGCTAACTTTTACTTAAGTTCATGGTACCTGCATATGCAAACTGTTTCAAAAAAAGGATGCTGTAACTTATTCCTAAATCCACTGAAGTTAATGAAAGGCTTCCATTTTCAGTGAAACAATTTCAAATCCTATGACAAATATTTTTAAAGTTGTACATTCCTGAATGACAATTTTCTCAAAAGTACAGCAATTATGATATTTCATTAGTAATTTTTTCCGTAAATTACAATTGGAAAATACCAAAAGTCAGAACTTCCCAGTAAGCACACGTGCTTCTGCAAAGTTTAACGCACAATGTTTTTCATTTGTGTTTTTTTATTTATTAGTTTGTTTATGTTCTTATTCTACAGATGATTTGCATCCCCAAAATACCTACTTCCCTTTGTTTACATAAGAGGAGCCGTGGATGGTTAGTTCATGCATACACACAAGAGCGCAGATGTCTGAAGTTAGGTGGATTGAATCCCAGTTTTGTTATTCAGAAATCATGACACCTAAGAAGACATACAAGACAGCATGACTTCTTGCCCTACACAGGCTACAGAACATTATCCAGTGACCTTTCCTCCAGGTCAAGAACTTCCAAAATCTGAAAGAGGCCTACAAGGATGCTGGGGAGGAACTCTTCATCAGGGACTGTAGTGATAGGACAAGGGGGAATGGGTTTAAATTTAAACAGGGGAAGTTCATGTTACATACAAGGAAGAAGTTCTTTACTGTGAGGGTGGTGAGGCACTGGAAAAGGTTGCCCAAAGAAGCAGTAAATGCTCCAGCCCTGGCAGTGTTCAAGGACAGGTTGGACAGAGCCTTGGGCAGCATGGTCTAGTGTGAGGTGTCCCTGCCCATGGCAGGGGGGTTGGAACTAGATGATCTTAAGTTCTTTTCCAACCCTAACTATTCTCTGATTCTATGATTCTAATAGATAACTGATATTCCACCTGCTGAATGAAGTAAATAAGAAAGTTAGGCATAAGCAAAGAGATAACATATAATTATATATAATCCATTATTCTACAGCCAAGAAAGACAGTAGATCGACAACACTATAGTGAATAATTTTGTCTCAAAAACACCATCAAGGCTTGAAGTTCCAGTCAGACATCATTTCCCTAATAGTTGTGTTCCAACTAACTCAAATGTTAAAAATATATAACCTCTACCTAATTATCTGGTTTAACTTCAAGACACTGCCTTTGCCTGCTAGATTAAAGACTGATTGCATCTATTGATCACTCCTTGTTGTGTACATATATATGTATGTATATATTTATACCTACATAAATAAGTTGTGTGTTGATTTTCCTTTTGATCACCTACATAACTTAAGGATAAGTCCCTCACTGTAACTTACGAACACTTCATAAACTGTGTTACCTTTTTGATAAGTGGTGGCAAATGCGATCTGCTTTAATGTAATGTCTTCACTACGAGGAAATAAAGGCAGAAGTATCATACCCTATTCATTGTAATGAAAGTTTTATTGTCTGTATTTAGCATTACTGAGTGCAATTAAAACACTAGAAAACAGCCCTTAATAGGATCAAAAAACCCTTTCTGGTTTTAATTTTCCAAATGCACATCAAAGCCTCCCACTCCTTCCATAGTGCTCTCAAGATGCTGTATAAATATGTGCTCTGTTGTCAGTAAGGAAGGAATTTTTTGGCATTGTGACCACTGCAAAGCATAGTATTGCAGGTAGGGAAAAGAGAAAGTTTTGCTGTGAAGGCACCATGAAACGCAATTGAGCCTAAACTATTCTGTGATTCTATGAAAAGCAGGTGAAGAATTACCACCCAGGTTTTTTAAAAAATCAGGTGTCCAGAGGCATCATTTGACTCATGGAATAGAAGGATGAAAACTTGCCCAGCAACCAAGGCATCCTAAAGCTTTCCACAATGCCACTCAGAAGTAGAACTGGGTCATATTTCTGCTCATTGCAGTTTAGAGACAGTCAGCTCTGTCAGTTCTGTCAAGTAATAAAGAGCTTACCTCTTCTCTAGTCTACCAAGATCCTGTGAGAGCCTCTTTTTGCATCTTGCTACATCACTTGAAAGACTGAACTTTCAGTCAAGTTCATATCTGAGGGGAAAAATTGTTGCTGTTTCTCCTACTTGGGAAGGAATTGTTAGTTCCATGCTCTTCGATCTTTAGATGTCATTTCTTCATGACCTCATGCACACTGTCTTCCTTAAATCTGTTTAATTTTTGCAAATCCCGAGTGAGGAAAAACATAGATGCTAACATTTTCCCAAAGGACACCAAATATGAGTATTCATTGCCCTGGTCAGGCATTTTGAAATGCATCGTGCTTGAAAAGTAATAGATAATTCTGCACTTTACATGCTTTCTCAAAGAGTACACAGTATCTTGTGTTAAATAAGCAACAGCAAATCATGCTGCACTGCATTGCACTCCAGACATGAACATATTGTTTCATATATTAAAGGACAAAGAACTGTTTGTGTAAATTAAGATTTCATTTGTAGGCATTACCTTTTGCTCTCCATGCATCACCATGGTATTTCAATCCCTATTACCTAAGGTATAACAGATTGTTAAAAACAATCAGATTGGAGATGCGTCTCCTTTTATTGGTAAGTCAGATCTTTTTTTTCTGCATTCTTACAGTAGCTTTATGGAAGTTTTCTTGTGGCCAGTAATTTCAAAGGCTGAATTTATTTGAACGTAACTTATGATGGGCATACCAATATCTAGACATCCAGACAGAACCTTTCAGTCTAGCAGGATAGAAGAACAAACGGCTACAGGTATCACTGTTTTGTTGCATATTGAAAAGCATCTCTGATCAGGTGGAAAAAAGCAAAATGGACTGAATTCTTGGCTCCAGAGAGGAACACTGGATTAGAAATATCAGATGTCCTGGGTTTTGTGACTGTTTTCCTACTTAGCTACTTCCATGGAATTGAACATACCATGCAAAAACTTCCCAAGAAATGAAGCCCTCCTCCTACCTAGAGTTTTGGCTCCATTCCCAGATGCTATATTGCAAAGAAGAATAAGGGTCATTACCATGAGGTCATCACAATGTGCAACTCCAATAGCAAAATGCATCCTTCAGCACAATGTAAAAACCCAGGATAGAGTAATTCCTGTAAAGCTGGAAGGCATTATATCATTGCTTAAAGTAAAATCTTCAAAAGGGCCTAAATTACTTAAGGTTTGAAAGCCCCATTTTCAAAAATAACATAAGCACTTAGAAACATAAATCCCATTGAAACCACAGCCTCATGATTACTGTAGCATAGTAAGTTACTTCACATTAACTGAGAAGCTATAGCTACTGAGCTTATCCTGCTAAGCTCTGCAAATGAGGCTTAAGCAGCTCTTCCTTTGCAGGTTAAGTACAGTCAATTTTTACTTACTTCCCATGCACTGCAGCCTGTTACAAAGGCGTACCTGACACATGGCAGATGATTAAGTTGTAGTAACTCCAGCATTAGCAAATGAAATCAATAGGACTTAGGAAATTGTGAATATGTAAATCAGGTCGTGAGAGGTTTTTGAGTCATATCCTAGACAGAATTTCACCCACCAGAAGTTCCTCCAGCAATCCCACAGTGGCTCTTTGAAGACAGATAAATGCACACAGAAGCTTGCTTCTTTATCCTTAGAAATAGTTACAGATGTTCTATACTCTGAAATATTATTCTGAATGTTCTTACACGCAGGCATGTATTTTAATACTCTTCCAAATGGAACGTTTTGCTGAGAGCCTGTTGATTCTTTCTATTCCTTTATTTCTTCTACCTGTATCAGGTTACCCAGATTTTTGAGTAAGTATGTGCCTTTGTGTGTGTGTGCATGTGTGTGCACGCACATGCACGTGTATACATTAAAACTATAAACAATGAAAAATGCTTTAAGAAAAGACACATTAACAGGTTAATTATCCATATAAAACTGTATGTGGGTGGCTAAATAATTTATTTGAAATATAGCTCACTTCTCACCCACTCACAAAGGTGTTACTGAAGGCATGAATTTTCTTTCATATTTGAAAACAAAAAAAAGACTTATTTTTTGGCTTGTATAAGAAATTCTAAAAGCAATGTGAGAAATCATCTTTTCAAATACACACAGAGTTCTCACAGGCTTTTATGCAACATCTGCTACTGTGGGCTGAGGCTAGTAAACAGTAATGTTAATACCAGCTAATAATATAATATCACTAATAATACAAAGTAATAATACATTTCTAATGCTCAGGGCACCTACAAGTGCGTATCCTGAGGCAAAGGCTGGATTTCATCTCAAGAGGCATGCACTGAAGAATTGCTGGTTTGATGGCAGGATCATACTAGTTAGGTCAGAATATACTGGACATAAAAAGATTGTTTTCTTGTACTGGCTGCAACTGGATACCTCACTTTAATGAGAAGTACACAGTATTCTCTATTTACAGAATTTCATTGTTTCCAAACTGCTGGTGTTGGATAACAAAAGCTTATGAATATTTTATATTCCTGTGTATTAAAATTCTCAAATAGGCTTGAAAGGGAGCAACTTGTGTTGTTTTAACTTATCAGGTAAATATACCTCCCATACCCTATGAAGCATGACTACCAATCTGTTTTCCTCCCCCCTTTTTTATGCT
The DNA here is from genome assembly GCA_009867235.2 of Psittacus erithacus. Lineage (NCBI taxonomy): Eukaryota > Metazoa > Chordata > Aves > Psittaciformes > Psittacidae > Psittacus > Psittacus erithacus. The sequence continues at coordinate 11,166 of WYDI02033373.1, read as the reverse complement.
ATTTAGGTAATTTTAGTTTAAAAAGAGCCATGATACTCAGAAATTACAGGAAATTACGTTTTCATATAAGAGATGGTATATTCTGGAAAATTATGTTTTCAGAAAACAAATTCTAAATCCGGTGGTTTGACATTTTAGAATTGCATTGATAAATGGAGGAGAATGCTTCTGACACAGGGAAGGTATGCTTAACCTTCAGATTTAAGGAAGTGATATTTTAACTACATGGTGCAGCAATTCTGAGCTTCTCTCCAATGAGGTACTGGCCTTCTGGCAGTCACTGCACAGTATAAACAAGCTTAGGGTGTGTTTAGTGCAAGGGTTGACATAATGCAATTTCCCACTATACCTTACAATGCGGTATCTTGCTCACCTGTTCATAAGGTGAGCACTGTGTATCACAGAAATGCCGTCTTGCAGGAAAGGATTTTCTGGTTCACTCTTTCTCTACTTAGACACTCATTTCTCCCCTACCAATTGTAATACACAAGCAAACCCATCTAAGTGAACTCTGCACCTAAATGCAGCCCAGCCACTTCATTTGTGTAAGTCTACCTTCACCATAGATCCTGTTCAGACCCAACTGGATTGAAAGGGGGTCTTTCCACTGTGTTTTAGATCAGGTTATGCATCCTGCCTAGGATAGCCCAACAGACAAATAGGTAAGAGCTGGATTTGCTCTAGGTTACACAGTGGTACTCTACTGAATGAAACAAATAATATACTGAATTTTTTATATATATATAAAAGGCCTTCTAACTGCATTCTAGTTCCTTTCTAAAAAAAGTCTTCCTCTTCTAACAGGAGGTATTCTGAAATATTCTCATTTTCCTCATGCTGTGAAATTACAGTACGTGGTCTTTATGGGCAGTGTATGATGTGACTGGCAAGTGTTAAATAGCTGGCCACCCACTGTGGAATAATAGCGGATGGTTGCAAAAGCACAGTAAAAGTCCATCAAATAAAGGGCCAGAATTCCTTAGACAACAGTTAAAATCCCAGGGATAAAGCAGTCGAGCATCACTTCCTGCTTAAGATAGATGACATTACTATCCAATGAAAACAGACCTAGACTCATACGGGAAAATGCAGACCAGATCCTGAGATCTAGATGTGAAGGCATCCCATTAGCTGCACTTGTTATCTGTCCACAAAACAATGTATAAATCTTCAGTGCCGCCTGTTTGGAAAAATAAAAGCAGTATATATACCAGTTTATAATTTTTTTACAGCTCCTCATTGCAGCTGGCGATTGCTAAAATAGATGATCTCATAGTCTGCTGTGTGCCTGCCAGATAGCTTGCATGCAGATAGATGCCTTTGTGCTGCAGACCATAGAAACCTGCATAAAATTGGCCTTCTTTCCCTAATAGAGCTGCATGAACAAAGATGAGTTTGTTGCTGACCAAGAACTGAAAGCTTTGTTTTGTAAGACTCTCTGAATGTATTGCACTTTGCCAAAGGAAAAGGTTGTCCATAAAAAGAGAAAGAATAAGAGAGGGGGAGAGAGAAGAGGAAAGACAGAAAGCAAGAGAGAAGAAAGAAGGAAAGGAGAAAAAAAAGAGAGAAAAAAGCGGAAACTAGACAAAGTTCATGCACTCCTGGCAGTGGATATTTGTGACTAAAGTGGGCTGAAACCTTTTTTTTTTTGAATACTGGTCACATTTCTTGAGCTGAATGAAAATGAAGGAACTTTAATTAATGGGATGCCTTTTGATTTGTAGAGCAAAACTGCCAGAGCAGATGTACCAGCAAAGAGGATTAGATTGTCCCTTCTCTGATGCACTGAAAATTTCTTTTTCCCCTTGTAGTAACCCCCATTGAGGAGAGGCTGTCTTTAGTGTCTAAGATTCAGCACTGCTAAAGAAACTGTTGTATTTGGGTACAATGGGCAGCTCTCACAAGACTAGACAGGGTATGTGAGGAGAGAGCTAATATTCCTTTAAATCCAAGGTCGATTTCACTTTAGTATTTAGAAAAGCCTAAATAAAAGAGAATTTCTCAGTTCTTTCAGATCTTATCAAATATGTATTAAAGTGAATCCTGAAACAGCCATGACTAATGTTCATCCTTTTTAAAAGCTCAAATAAATTAGATAAAGTCTTGAAACTATTTTTGTTTTATTTATATTAGCCCATCAAGTCACTTATTTCTGAGATTTTTTTTGTCTCCAGCTGCACTCCTTCTTTAAGCAGGCAGGAATGAAGTGCGCATTTAACTTATTAATTTTATACAAACAAATTAGGCTTGATTAACAAATTCCTTAAGTATTCAATTATAAATAATTAAAATGGTGCTTTAAAAACTATGGATTTCACTTCTATTTATTTAACTTCCTTTATACTAGCTGTGAGATAAGATGCATATTAAAAAGTCCTTTTTCCTAATGCTCGCTTAAGTTCATTTTGAGTTTCTTCCATACTGAGAAGTGGCAATAAAAAAAAGCCACATTGTACTGGAAACATGTAACGGCTCAGCAGTGCACATGCTAAGGTGGTGAGTATACAGCAGCCTGATTTATCCAAAGAGAAACTGAATGGTAAAATGAATTAAATACTTATAGGCCTTTTTATATATTTTGTTCCACCTACAAACAATGCACATTTCCTAAAGTGAATGTATGCGCAAAAAAGAGGGGCAATGAAGCATTTTGGGGCTTCCTTTAGTCATTTGCTTTGAAGGAATGGAAAAAAGTAAAATTTTTCAGGCTACAGTGCTTATTTCTTGACTTTTTTGGATGACTCCTGAAATGGAGCAGGCACATTGAGCTTCAGTTTATATTTTATTTCCTTTTCAAGGGACAGTAACTCTGGACTACGCTTATTCCCACTTCAGCCATAGGCTAACCTTGATGTCAGCTTTCATAAGGATGTGCCCAAAATTATGATTTTATTGCTTACTGGCTGGTTAAGTGATGATTTTCTTCCCTGACTGGTATTTTTCTGCTGCTAGACTAAAAAAATATGGTTTTCCATTCAGAAATATATCCTTTTTTTTTTTTTTCCCAAGAAGAATGATTCTTATATTGTAAAATTATTTAAAACAGTTCAAATTCGCTCAGAAAAACTCATAAGTTCTGATATAACTGAGTCATGTATAGAGAGACAGAACAGCGTATTTACACTGTGAAGCCAGAAGAGAAATTTAAGATAGGTAGTAAAAAAGAAACATTTTCGTCAATGTAATTTCAGAAGTCTTGTAAATCACTTCTCAAAGATGAACAGAAGACATCCTACTGCAGAGGAAACCTTACTTTATTCTACCTATGTAAAATTCTGCTTTATTCTGGCAGTAATCACAGAGAATACCTCTACCAGCCTTCTTTTCTATTCTCAGCAATTGCAGATATTTCATACCTGACTATCAAGCACCTACTTGAAATGAAAATACCAAATATTTACTAAGCTCTTCATATCCTATTGAGGCAGTGCAACATATAACAAAGACATAGAGGAAACTTTCAAAAGTTTGATTTACACCTTGAGAATTTTCACTGAGGTCTAATATTTTAGGCATTTTTGTAAATCAGTGGTAGCACTCACTGATTTATATTGTCAGTCCCTTTGCCCTGAAACACAACCTCTAGAGGGCGAGAGCAACGGCGACCAACTCCTGGTACTTCAGTTTTTGAGTAACGAGATCAGTCACCATTTGAGGGCATAGCCGGGGTAAGGCTTAGGACAATGCATCTGCCAAGACAGACATGAGGAAGAACAAGAATTGTAAAGTAAAAAGGAGCTAGGTCAGAAAGACACAAAGACATCAGCAATTAGAATCAGAAGTATGTAACAGTGATCCTCCTTATTTCACACGCTGGCACATGTGATGGTGTCAGTGTCATCTTTTTGAAAGAATTAAAAAAAACAATGAACTGACATGACCACTGGGAAAATTCTTCTAGTGTTGCTGTATCCCTATTTTCTTTTGGAGCCAATAGTGACAAAGGACAGGGGCCCTCCAATTTCTGTTCCTAGAAGGCCATTTTGGCCAACCAGGCTGGGGACTATATAGCAAATGACAGAAATCCTCCACCAGCACCATCAGCAACATGACAGCAATTAAGAAACCACTACAGAAAGTCACTTGTGGGTGGGAGTGTGTCCCTGGGATCCCTCTGAGTGACAACTCTTGGGTGATTTGGTGAGGTGAAGCTGCTGTGAGCTTTGAGGACCCTGGACCTCATGTGTCTAGGCACAGCCTTCAGTCTCCAAAGAGCTGGAAGAGACTCCAGCCTTGGTGATCATATGATTCTTTAGGGAATAAGCATATTCTTACAGGTGACCCCTCTGAGAGCCATGTACATCAGATCTGTGGGCTACAGATTACTACAGTTTGACATTAGGAGGGCTTCTCTAAAAATTACTTTCAATATATCACTTCTATCATGGTTACTTCCCCAGAATGGCTTCTATTGACAAATGTCAAACAAAAATCAAAGCCACAACGTTTTCTTTCATCAAAACCAGCTTCTTCTGGTGCAGAACTTGGCCATTTATTGCTTTCTCACAGGCTAAGTTACTAGGTGGTTTAGGTTATGATATTGTGAAGTTCAAGTCCTAACATTTTTAATTTGCTGCTTTTTCTTGCAAACGAGATTATACATTATAATTGGCACAGTACTCTTGTTGCTATTATCGTGTCAGAGATTTTTATTGACAAAAATATGTACATCTTTTCCTCACAGAGACCTACCTATGAACAGCATATGCATTATTGCCAAGGAACCAGAGCTTTTATTTAGCCAACCGTAAATCCTGTAGAGCACAAATCAAAAATCAATAAAAGAGATTGGCAAGTCAAGTTCGTCAACAGCAACTTTATGATGCTATTGTTTGTACAATCTCTCCAACATCAAGACTGCGGATGTGTTTCTGTGATGGATGTAATTGTACAACCAGCATACCAGCAGGCAAGTTATCTCAAAGAGAGGGCTTATTAATATCAGCTACTTCCCGTGTGCACATAGTTTGCAGCTCTTTCTTCCACACTTACCTCACATACCAACAAAGAGTTAAAATGGGCACATGGATTATTTACCACGGAACAGTAATACACTGCTCTCCCCTTCCCAGCAAGAGCTTGCTCGGTTGTGTATATCCAGCTGTTGATCCCTACCCTTAGCTTTGGAAAAAGAAGACATGAAATCACTTAAAATTGTTACTTTTTTGGCAAAAAATGAGTATTCTTACGAGATTTTATGTCACCAGGACAACAGATCCCTAAACTGCCCATTCTAAAACTTATTAGATCATTACAACGTAGACACTTTCCAGAGCTTTCCCCAGCCTCTAACAAAAATCCAAGACTGGCAGAGACAGGGATTGCAGTTCACATAGTGCATGGAAGAGCAAATATGTAGACTCATTTTAAGAAGTTACTAACATTTTAATTAGTAAGATAATTGTGGCTGTGAAGTGCAGGTGTTGTAATACTTGTGTAGTAATGATGAGTAGCAGAGGAGTCAGGCATAAAGCAAATTTTCTTTTCCCATAGATCTCCTAAATGTCACTAAGATTTCCTTCAAGTCTATTCCCCTTTCATTTTCAGCATGAGATTTCATGTATAATTTTATTGCTTGAATTTTTTTAAATGCAGTTTATATCATCCATTGACATAAAGATTGGCTATAAACTTGTGTTTTTGTTTGTTTAATTGTAAATATAGTATTTATTAGGAAGGAAAACATAGCTTTTTAATATCCAACTATTGAAAGAGCTACAAAGCATGTCTTCCTCTACACTGGATTTGTTACATCTGTAGTGACATAACTAAAACTAGCATTCTGGGCTTGTGCATGGAAATTCAATTAGCAAAAGAATGTAATGTGAATAAGTTTATCATAGTCACATTTCCATAAGAGCATTACAACCACTTTACTTGCACTTGCTGTGTAATTAAATTCATGATTCAGCCTGTTCTGTTAAATTACATTCATGTCTACATATGAAAAGGCCTGATTCTTTTTCTTTTCTTCTTTTTTATTTTTTTTTTTCATTTTATTTTGGAGCAGAGTTAAGATGGAGCCAGTTAAATCAATGCTTGTTTATGAAGCACTACACTAATTCTTTGTTCCTTCTACTTTTTATTTTTTTAACTCTAACTTGCTTGGTTGGTAATAAATACAATCTTCTCTTCCAATACCTTAGCTTCACTACAGTGGGTTTTCGTGGTGTTTTTTTTTTTGGTGGGGGGGGAGTGTTTTGGTTTTGTTCTACTTAATGTGCCATTTCCTATGTTTGTACCACATTTCCTATACTTACATATTCAGATAAGGTAATGTAGTATCTATTGATGAGTAATGCAGACCCTTTATGTTCCAACTCTCCAATTAATGCCAATTATCACTTGTTGTAGTCTATCTACCTAGGTATTTAAGATTTATTCCCCTTTAAATACCCCTCAACAACTTGCCTTACTTGGTTTCTCTGTATTCAGTCTCATCCCAGTCTTATTGCAAACACAAATATTTTGGCACCAAACTCCAGAGATTTCGACTGACTTGTAACTTCAAGCCATACACAGTTAATACTTAGTCATTTATCTCTCAAAATACAGAATATTCTAAATGATTCCAAAACTACAAACTCTGCAATTCATGTTGTAACGGCTAGAACAGACTTTTCCTATAACATATCTTGTGGTTTTTCTTTTGCTCCTCCCTTCAAATGCAGCTTTGCAGGTTTTGCATTTGTGGCTTGAGAACTAAACAGAAGGTAATTTGTGCATAACATTATTTGATTTAGACAGTGCACTTGAAAACTCATATGTCATGTCAGGAACTGGAAAATAGTTGATCACTAGACCTGTACCAGAGGTGTTCTTACCTCCGCACTCTGTGACATGAGAATGATCAGCAAAATAAAACTTACTGATTACTACCCTGCTCCAGCTGCATTGCCACAGCACGACTACTGGTACATGGAGAGACATCAAACAGACGTGGAAATATGCATCCACAGGAGAAACTTTGCAGTGGCACTGGCTATTGTCAAATCAACCTGCAAAGCACAGACTTGGGTTATCAGGCAAGTGTTACCCAATGAACAGTAAAGTATCCAAGGCAGGGCTATAAAAACAGCTCTTGAGGGCTGCAGTCCTCAGTTGCTTCGACAAAGTGAGACATACAAGAAAGGTTATATTAAGGAGAGGAGATATGGGCAGAAATTCCAGGTGAAGGCAGGGACAGAAGTAATAAGAGAGAGAACAATGGATTTTACTGCAGGAAAGAAAAGCAAAGCTGGTGGGAGAAATATCAAAGATCTACCTGTGTTGCTGTGCGATGGGAGCCCACATGTGAAGTTTTTCCCATTCCCAACTCCTCTCAAATATTGCAATATGAGTGATGATATAACGTTTAGATACAGAGTGTACTCCCATCCCCTTTTTAATGCAGAGACTAAGAACTCAACTTAGGTGTGAGATTCAGGCATAGACAGCTTCCACTTTGGGTGCCTGCCACCAGCAGGAAGGAGCAGAAGAGGAATGCCTGAAAGCAGAAAGATGTCATCCCTTTACGAAGAAGGGAACATTGGCTTCCCTTGCCTTATGCAAACCTTACCATCCCTTGCAAGGCAGCTTGAAGGAAGCCAAATACACTGTTATTCAGGACACCACAGGGCTTGGGGGCTGGCCATCCTTCAATACAGCATGAATGGAATCAAATCCTTCTCAGATAAAGAAAATCTGAATTCAGAGTTTGCTATTCCCAAGAATGAGCACTAACCAGCAGTGGATCCTGCAAAGAGGACACGACTGCTGGTTGAAGTTCAGGGTGGGAAATGTCTCCTCAGCACAAATGTATGTGAGTGTTGAAAAGTTTTTCCTAGTCTTCCTTCAATGACATGCCTAGGAAGATCAGTGCCTAAGGCGTTAGGAGGTAGGTAGGCTGGAAAGCCACTACCCTGTTTCACCTGCCTTCCACAAAAACATTTTATTTGTATTTGTCACAAGACCAAATTCTGCCAACTTAATTGTCTTTGAATAAGCACCTTGATCTGCAAGCAAATCCATCAAAATCAATTGGCTCTTTTCACCTACTGAGATTCAATTCAATATAACTCAGAGTAACAGAGTCATGGCCTTCAAGAAAATATGACTTACTTTGTTACCCTCTCCACCTCTCCAAAACTCCACTTATTATAGACTTTCTGGCATTGAATCTTCCTCTTTTCAAGGTTCAGTTATTCTTTAAAATGTGTCTTAACAGAACTCTGCCATTTTCCAAATTTGTAGTTGTCATCGGGGCACTTTATAACCCTGAATGAAAGGTCAGGACAAATTCTAAATTGGTATCAATTGGCCAAAATCAACAAGCTTCCATGGAGCTGAGTCTATTTATATCACATGCCCTCCTGGCCTTTTGAGAACAAGATTTTATTGTTAATATTATTACCATTTTAAAGGCTACCAAGGCAGCAACATTTATGCAATTTGTTTCTTGAAACTTGGATTTGTAAAAAGAAAGGAAAACAAACCTCCCCACTTTCTCTTTATTAATTTTCTAATTAAATCCACATGGAGAAAATTGCCACTGTAAAAATAATTGGGTATATATTCTTGTTCCTGCAAGCATAAAAAAAATTTCAGCAAACATGATTGCATGAAACGTCCCTTATAATAGACTCAGTGGCTCTCACAACTAATTGTGATATTATATCACAGGAAAAAGTCCATAATGTTCCTCCACCACTGAACCAAAGAAACAAGCGTATTAATATATGCACAAAAGCTTTCCTCAAGCTAAACCCCTGCCTTTTGCTCAGAGTCTGAAGCTGCTGCTATGCCCCTGTTGAAGGGAACAGCATTCAGAGCTGAGTCACAGGAACCACATTATGCCTAGAACTATTTTGCAGCGTCAAGAGCACGCATGCTGTCTCTTGGCTCCTGCATACAGAGACTTTGGGATTTACCTCACCCTGTAGCATTGCGGTGTGCAGTAAAATGCCATTTACCCTGTCCAGGTGACCCTGTGAGGCCCTCATAGCTATGACAGCCTTTCTCCTGCCCACAAACAAGTGTCTTGCTCTTGGGCTGAGTTCCCATAGCCACTCCTGCTCAACAACAGCACAAATTAACATGGGGCTGCAATAGCAGATGCTCAGTTTTAGACAGACTAACAGTTTCCAGGCAACACATTGACCCTTTTTGTTCAAAGGTATTGTTTTGTTGACCGTAACTGTATATACCATCTCTGCTTTAATGAGAGACACCTAGTAAATTATACAGGGAAGCATTTCACAGAGGGTAACACAGGCACACTGAGAAACTCCAGCTGTTACTCAGCAACATTTATTATTCATATGCAATCCGTTTTCTGTGTGAAGCACTTCACATTACAACAAAGCAGAAAGCATAGATGCTATCAGTTGACATCTTGCAACTCTGAATATAAAAGTTTAACAGTTTGATCCTATGGGCTTCAGGCAGGTTACTTCTGACTTAATAGGGTTTTTGATGCCTAGTGAATAGTTTACAGTAGATAACCAAATGAGTGCAAGAAATTCACTAGCACTATAATGGGCTTCATTTTTCTGATGGGTAGCACTAAAGCTACACAGTATCTTTCCCTTTGCTCTAGAAAAGGGCATAAGGATATGACAGGTCAAGAACAGCGTTGCTTGCCACTGCCTGCACAGGCCCATGTGCATGTGTCCATCTGTGTTGAGAGAAAAAAAATTAAATTTCCTTTCCTTTTATTCTCATCTCTGTCTGACTGCTCTGGGTGCTGTGGTAATGGGAAAAGCTCGAAAGCCCAAAGACAGATAAACCAATCTGCCTACCCACAGCTCCCTGATATTATAGGCATTAAACAGGAGCAAATTAAACTGACAGACTGAGAAAGATGACCGCAGATGACCTGCAGCATGGATGTTTGATTTCATGGGACACCATATTGAATAAACATTCCCAGACCAGCTAAACAAATCACCTTGATAAGCTTTATTGAAAATTCTACTTCCCAGAGATGGCACTTTGGGGACATCTTATTGCCCTTTGCTCAGAGCTTTACAGACCAGGTAAGGATGGGTATAAAGAGGAAAATTTCCCATATACTGCAGAGAATGAGTGATGATTGAAAACAAAAGAATTGGCATCACTTTAATTAAGCCTTCAGGTCTGTGGAATAGAAACACTGGATTCATGATTAATAGCCAAAACATATAACGTTCTCTTCAAAGAACAAATGATGTACTATTCAATAATGCCATGGATACAAGGAGAGTGGGCAGAGCTGTGGTGAGTAAGGGGGAATTACGGTGCCATATGGCAGCAGAACCCACACAGAAAGAGCAGCTGCAAATTCACAGCAGCAGCAGCTGCTGGAAAGACTGAGGGGCAGGGAGCCCCTAAAAAAACCCTGGAGTAGAAAAATATGATGGTGTGGGGAGAGCCCATGCAGCTATAATTCTTCCTAGAGTTGTGAACATGGATTAAACACAATTGCTAGACACTACAGTGGAGTGGTATTTTCCTGGTTATGACTTTTTGACCCACAAAAGCCTCTCAACTGGCTCTGCCATGTCTCTGTGTACTGTCCCTTCATCCTTCCTAAGGTGATTCATGCTCTTATGATGGGAAAATAACCGTGAAGAACAAGTTCTGTGTCTAATCTGGAAGTTCCCTGTATGTAGCTTTGTGATTTGAAGACCTTCTAATCACAAGATAAATACAATAAATTGTATTTATTACACAACCAATAGTAGAGCAAAGGAGCCATGAGTAGCTCTCAGCCTCCACTCTTCAGTCCCTCCTAGCTGAATCTACTTGTGGCGAAGAAGAGAGGGAGATATGCATAGATCACTGTTAAAGAATAACCCTTTACCAGAGGATTGTTCCACCTAAAGGAATGTTGCAATAGCTTCTGAGTATACAAAACCCTGTAACATTTCTAACAACACAGAAGAAAAAAACAGAACACCGTGCTGTATGACATACAACCTGTTAAAAAAGGAGGCGAAAACTATTTTAGCTATGATTTCCTGCTTGAATGTGCACGTACCTTTTAGAAAAGCAGCCAAGCTTAAAGAAAATTCCCAGAAATAGCAAATCCATCAATACACTGAATAAGCTTATAGAATCATAGAGTCACAGAATAGTTAGGGCTGGAAAGGACCTTAAGATCATCTAGTTCCAACCCCCCTGCCATGGGCAGGGACACCTCACACT